>OY284479.1:13848512-13996243 GCA_958336345.1 Dorcus parallelipipedus
AAAATTGTAAAATTTTAACGCCATCTACATATTTATTGACCAAAAACAAATAAAATATGATTATTCAAATAATACCCCGTCCATATTTGCACCTGACAGTCTTACTATTGTACTGAAATCCTAATTTTCCGTAATTCAATTTTTTTTCTAGGATATTGGAATTTGGTATATCTTCCTAATTTGAAATGGGAATCATTTTATTTTAGTAAATTTTTCTCCTAAATGCAAAAGGAAGACCACTTTACCTACACTTCTTGTGTTAATTCCGCCACGTTGAAGACTTGCGGCGCCAAATTTAGCACAAATTCATTTCACGCCAAGCAGACCTGAACTGCAGAACATGAAATCTGAATTCAAAAATTTTTGTATTGCGAACTCAATCCGGGGACACAGTGTATATGCAGACGGCTTGAGCTGACATCACACGTATAAAAAAAATTACGCAGATGGTCCAAACACACTTAACTGTGTTATTTTCATCACTTTTGTGTAATTTCACAACAAAAAGGAGTTAATAAATAATACGCAAATTTACACGGTCACTGTGTAAATTTTAACACGCAATTTTTTTACTTTCACACCGATGAATGCGATTTTCAACAGTGTGACACTACAAAAAATACTGTCTTTTAAAGATACTTTGCGAAAATTCCAGTAACTAGACCAAAAACTATTGTCGCGTTAGAATAATTATAATTCTTATCATCTACCAAGAGGCAGAATAATGGAAGTAACCCGTTTGCAGAATAAACCAAACTTCGGAGTATAGAAGAATACAACCTACAGAAGAAATATGTAAGTTAGGCATTAGGTGAAGAAGTTCTATAAGAAGAATGCAGTAAAGAAGTGTTCGAAATAGGTCTCCCAAGAAGTAAAATTAAACTAATGGCAGAGAACATTACAAAACAGTCCTTTAATCTAGGGACGCTTTAACTTCGTGATGTAATGACGCCACACAACGATAACTAAACGACTTAATGTCAGAAAATGCCAAGGCACCAACGAGAAACTGACATTAGGTAGAATTAGAAGAATTTGAGACCAGTTCGGAAGTATTCCAAAATTATCAACTCCATGAGGATAATTGAAACCAGAATGAAAACAACCGAAAACACAGATATGAGTATCACGAAATCCATCATCGAGCTACCTAACACCATCCATCAAGCTAGGTACCAAACATTGAAGAATATGAAATATTTCTTTATTTTAGATAGTTCGATGAGGCATTTCGACATCTTGTCTACATACAGAAATCATCAGCTATCAGTGGTAATCATTCCGACAAGATTCCCTTGCTCCGGTTGGGAAGAAGAACGCGCATATCCTCTCGACCGTTTAGACAAGATGGAAATCATTCGTCATAAAGCCAACTTCTGGAACCTCAACCTCAGTATACCTCAACCTGACCGAACATATCAAATCGAATTGGAGCCTGAATATTCCCCATCTCAACGTCACAACTAGTCAGTCAACAGGTGAAGAATTTAAAGAATATGTGGATAGCACAGAAGAAAAATTAGTCGCCAGGAGCTAACAGTGTATGTGGCTATATCCGCATTGGTTGCGTTCACAATCTTTACCTCCGAGAGCGTCTTGGGCGTGTAATCGCGTATTTCTCACTCGCGATTTTTAACATATTTTACGCCCCGCTCATCTGTTTTAAAACGTCTTGTGTTTATTATTTCCATGACAACGGACGCACTTTTCACACCCTACTTAAAAGTGGAATGTGAAAAGTGCGCTTGGTGTAAAATCGTAAGAATTTGAACAGATTATTTATAAACATAAGTGATTATCTACGAACGTGCAAAGGACTCAAAAACGTTCATAGATTTTATTAAAACAAGAGGAAAAAAGTTACGCCCTAAAGCTAACTAATCTCATGTATTTAGATAAATATGTAAGTTCTTAAATTATAAACAAATAAATTTGCCATTAACAAATAAAGTAGTATGTTGTAAATGAATTAAAGAATATTTTGTATTGTCGGCAAGCCACGATGCATTTTTCTAGATGCGTAAAAACATTTTTTTAGCAAAAAATAGACCAGGAACTTCAAAAATAAGCTCTGCCAAAAGAATAATTTGATTACGGCGATTGTTTGCAAATGTTTTGTTTCTCAAGCACAGGCACCTTGATGAATTTGTAAAAATCTAAATATTTTCTTTATTTATTAATTTACGAAAAAATGCATCATTGTAATCAGCATAAAAAGTACTACTAGTTTTCTAATTTAACCGAATTTGTAGCTTTTGTAATAACAAAGTTAGCAATAGTACCGACTTAAGTTTGAACAGATGTAATTAAAGACTGTTGTGATGTATTCGTTAAGCCCTTGTTGATCCTCTTTATTTAATCTCTTAAATCCGCTAGTTTTCCACATCAGTGGAAGCTGTCTAAAGTTATTCCTGTCCTCAAATCTGGGGATCCCACATTGTTCTCCAATTACAGGCCTATTTCGATTTTATCGAACTTTGCTAAAGTTTTTGAAATTGTCATATATGCCAAAATTTATCCCTGCGTAAAAAATCTTATATCCCCTTTTCAACATGGTTTCACCGAACGGCGATCTACTGTAACTAACCTAGGCAGTTTTGTACAGTTTGTATCTGAATCACTTGACAAACGAGGACAAGTTGGCGTCATCAATACTGATATTAGTAAAGCATTCGACAGCATCAGTCACTCTATACTGTTAAATAAATTATCTGGTTTTGGTTTTACTGAAAACTTTACATTTTTTAAATCATATTTGGACCGAAGATTACAATACGTCCACCATAATGGCTTCTTCAAATCCCGCTACTTCACAGCACCGTCAGGTGTACCTCAAGGATCGAACTTGGGCCCCTCCTTTTTGCACTTTATATAAACGACCTATGCCATTCAGTTGATTGTGAAGTTCAGCTATTTGCCGATGATGCCAAATTTTTCCATTCAATCAACTCACTTCAAGATTGTGTTATTCTATAATTAAACATTGATAGAGTTAATTAGTGGTGTGCGGAAAACAGTCTGCATCTTAATATCGATAAATGTAAAGTCATGACGTACTCTAAATGAATGAAGAAGTGGATATTCGAATATAAGGTGGGTCAGGTTCCTCTCGCTGGAGTTACAATTGCAAGAGATCTCGGGATAATCTTTGACTCTGAACTTACCTTCTCACAACACGTGCTTTCACTGATTAAATCATCGAATAAAATGTTAGGTTTCATTATTAGAAATTGTAGATCCTTCACCAATGAAAAGGCCTTAAGAATGCTTTACTTCTCTTTAATCTGGTCCAGATTGGAATATTCGGTGATTGCTTGGATTCCAATATTTAAATGTTATTCTTCTATGTTAGAAAGTATTCAAAGGAAATTCTTTAAATATATGTGGTTCAAGAGATATGGTGTATATCCTGAAAGAGGGCTAGATCAGGAACATTTAATATCAAATTTCGAAGTCTCAGCCCTTAGTCGCAGGAGGAAATGTATTGTTGTTACTCTTTTATACAAATTAGTGCATAATCAGGTAGATTGCCTGTTCTTATTAAACAAATTAAACTTTTTAGTACCAAGACTTGAAGCAAGAGAATCTTCTACTTTTTATCTTTCTGTAGCAAGAACCAACATGTTATCGAGATCTCCAGTTCATGTAATGTGTTCAGTACATAAGAACATCTGTCTAAGATGTGATATTTTCCATGATAACCTTGATTCAATAATAAAATTTCTAGATAACGACTGAATCTTAAAGTTTCATTCCTAAACTCATTTCCCTCTTTCTCCAATCTATTGTATTTAATTAGGTTAATTCTTACATCATGTACTAATTGCCATATTTATCTTATCGTTATTATTTGAATAAGTTAGGTTTAGTTAAGTTAGTTATGCTTAGTTAATCATATATACAATATAGTCCCCTATATTGGAGTAATATTTAGTTTAGTTGCCTTGTAATTGGATCTTTCTGTTATGCATTAAAGAATATTATTATTTGTATCACAAAATCTTTTAACCGGACACTAAATCGCGCACAATACACTTAACGTTTCACCGTCGTTCGACAGCTTCGTCAGAAGTGAAAAATATAAACAAGTTGTCAAAATAAACAAGGTTGTCAACGGAAACTGAAAAGGTAAATTGATTTTTTTTTAATCATAATAAATATTTTATTTTAATAAATATTAAAAATTGACAGATCTATATTCTATTTAAAGAATCTAGAAGACTAGAAAATGTATCATTTAAACTTGCAAAATCTGTACGTTTGTTAATAGAATTCGACGACATTTTTATTTTACACATTTCTATAAATAGTCTATTAAAAATATTAGACTCATAATATAAAATATTAGTGTTTTCAAAATCAAAATTATGGTTATTCTCTAACGAATGTTCAACAAGCATTGAATGATTTTGATTTTTTTTATTTTTTTTTATTATGATTAAAAAAAATCAATTTACCTTCTCAGTTTCCGTTGACAACCTTGTTTATTTTGACAACTTGTTTATATTTTTCACTTCTGACGAAGCTGTCGAACGACGGTGAAATGTGTATTGTATTGTGCGCGATTTAGTGTCCGGTTAAAAGATTTTGTGATACAAATTTCATCGGACAAGAACCAACTTAAAATATTATTATTATTATTATTATTATTACTATTACTATTACTATTTTTTTTTATTAATTCATAACCATAATCTCTAAGGCGTCCAAACAAAAAAGTAAATAATAAAGGAATAAAATTACAAATGAGAGTAATCTTAATTCTAAACAAAATGCAAACTAAAAATAAGCTACTTCCAAACAACGAAAGAATCAAAATAACAACTAAAACTAAAAGTAATCTAAGTTAAATAAAAGCAACCAATCAAAATTAAAGAAACAAATGCAAAATGTAAAATTTAAATAAAATATAACCTTGAGAAAGATCAATAAGTCTTAAGTCTGAACGCACCTTGTAAGCACATCGCGCAAGCGCCGGCGCCGCTAAGCCACAATGGCTTGTCAGCAGCAAAAGAAAGTCACAGTTTACAAATGTGGTTAATGGAAAAGAAAGCCGGCAATCAATCAGTGAGTCAGCGTCAACATCTTGTAAAGCAAAATCAAAAAAGCACATTTGTCTACATACATGCACTGAAGCCACAACACTATGACGAAAGTTAGAAGAGAGGTAAGCAGTTAAACTGAAATCTAACCAACTATTCCGTTTTCAGCAGCCAGTCTTTCATCTTCAACACGTTCATACTTTGAAGATCTCGCAGGGCAATAGGTAAGTTGTTCAATATTTTTGCAAAAATCACCTCGTTTCTTCTATCACCATATTTATTTCTTGAAGCAAGAGGTTTGAAGAAGCCCGCGTTCATCAATCTGGTTGCGTGATCATGGACCATCACGCTGTAGTTATTTGTCTTGAAATAGTTTTCAAGTATCGTTCTATAAATGAATAGTTTCCTGATTGGAAGAATATTCAGGGAAAAATATATATCCTTGGTGATGATATTTTCACCAAGGATATTTCTAACTATCCTATTCTGGGTATATTGTATGGATTGTAAATGGCTCTCCGAAGCACGACCCCATATAGTAATGCCATAGAGTAAAATGGATTTCACTAAAGCATGGTAAGTTATTTTTAAAATTCTAACTGGCAATATATTTTTTAGGTAGTAGAAGCGACCTGCAATTTGTCTTAGTCGCCCAGACAGTCTTTGGATTTGGGTTTTCCATAAAAAATCCTGATCGATATCAACTCCCAGGTATTTGTAAGTGTCAACTTTTTCTATGAAAGTATTGCATAGGCATTTCCGTTTAATTATTTCAGCTATAGATAGAATAGAGTTGTGTAAACACTGTGTATCATGGAAGATTATGGAGTTAGCTCCAGTTTCTTTAACTTTTAGGTGAGGTGAATAAATATGCATGTATTTGGTTTTAGCGGCATTGATTCGTAGGCCTTTGTCGTGAGCCCATAATTGGAAGGAATAAAACTCGCGTTGAAGGTTTTCGACTGCAGTTCCTAGATCTTTATGTATCGAGTATATAAATATGTCTGATACGTTTGCAGCAGGTCAGTTGGCGCTTGTAGTCACATTGCTGAAACGCTGAATCCTGTTATATTAGGTCCAATAACCACTATTACAAGACACTGATTTTATGACATACCAAAACTTTAAACGTCGATTATCACCGGTCTACCTGTTTTTTCGACATTTTCTCTAGTGTAATATATTAATAAATATGCATGATTTTTTTTATTTGGGACCATGTGAAGAAAGGCGCTCTTTTCCGTTGTCATTGGCCTCCTTAACGTCCAGAATTTTTATAATACAGGCGGCAATATAACGATAAAACCGACTCGGCAATTTTGCACTTATGACTGCTGCGGTTCGAACATGATGTGATTGTAAAATTCAGGTAATCACCTGAATTTACAGTGCTAGTCTAAAGTTCCTTCCCCTCTGTTAATTTTAATTTTGTTAATTTAATTTTGGATCCAAATAAGATAGAAAGTTCAGACAAAAACCGAGTCAATGTGCATAAAAAATACTAATTTTTGATTAAAGCAGGTTCTTGTCCGATGAAAATTGTATCACAAATTCTTTAAAACGGACACTGAATAAGCGCACTACTCAAAGTTTCTCTATCGTTTAACAGTTTCGTCAGAAGTGAAAAAACATAAACAAGTTGTCAACCTTGTTTATTTTATCAACTTGTTTATATATTTTCACTTCTGACAAAGCTGTCAATCGATAGCTAAACGTTAAGTGGTAGTGCGCATTTTCAATGTCCGTTAAAAGAATTTGTGATATAATTTGATAACTATATTTATCTATAAAAATATATTATATTGCATAATTAAACCAACAACCAACAAATCAATCTAGTGACTTTGACAACTCTACTAAAATGTTATTTATATTAATTTTTAGTAATTGGATTTTTCTTTCAAGGATGTTCGAATTTGGTAGGTATAATCTCCCTATTGTAAAGAGGAGACATTTTCTTACTAAAATTTTCTCTTGACAACAGGAAGACAACTTTGCCTGCAGAGATTTATTTCTTTTTGCATTAATTCCGCCATCTTGAAGACCTTCGACGTCAAATTTGGCACAAATTAATTTTGCGAAAAGCAAACCTGAACTACAAAGCGTGAAATCTGAATTCAAAATTTTTTCTCCATTTATACATAACGCGAAGTTAATCAGGGGATATTTTCTATTCGTATTCAACAAGTTCGACGAAACGCGACAAACCAAATTATTTAAAATTGTCTGCAAAAAGAATCAATTACAGGCATCGCGTTTTATCCAGTCAAATTCTACGCGCATAATCTCAAGCCTGTAGTCGGCATACCATTAACATTAAGCAATAATATTTTTTTCATAAATCGGATTGATCATGAAAACCTCGAAATAAGTATTAGAAAAATTTTGGTTCAAGTACTCACTGTTTTATATTAAACGAAAGTTTATTTTTAATATGTTTTACAAACAAATTGTATTACGTCCCGTTTACACTAAGTTTTATCAGTTTTAAAATATGCATTGGAATGAAATTCCTCCATTTGTTAGACATGCTTTTGTCTTCCTTTAATTTCATTTTTTCGTCCTGATGCAGGAAATACCCATTCCCGAAAGCTCGACATCCGGAATGGAGGTTGCATATGGTGGAGAGCTATTTCCGGAAGACAGTGGCGCACTTACAATTTTGATTTGGATCAATTGAATTTACGCGTTCGATTCGTGCTGGATTCACAATAAACAGAACTTGCCGAAACTGATGCAAAACGCTTAAGTGATCTACTGATAAAAGCGAATTAATTTCGACTATGAATCAAATGCAGCTAGTCTATCTACGTTACGCCCATGATTTTGACTTGAATCATATCATAATCTCATTCTTTGTTTATATATACTTTTAAGTACCCTATCATTTAGAAAAATTAAGGCCCGGTATCTCAATGCAGGTTTAAACCAAAAATTTTAGGTTAAACTTTTTTACGCTGGTTAAAGTGTATTTCAATGTACTATGCCAGTTTAACTTCATTCGAATGGTTTAAACCCCCACCCGACCAGGTTTAAAGTTTAAACCTCTTTTGTGCGCGAATGTTTGCGCAGTATCCTACAAATAGGTACACGGCACACGTGTTTCGCTGTTATGACAGTAAATATAGTGACAGTTGGTGATAAATTGTCTGCGGTTGTACTGTGAAAACATATTAGGTAATAATAATGAATAATGAACGCAGTCGTGCTAAAAATTCTAAGGAAACAGTAGTAGAAATATCAGCAAACACTTGAGTAAAGCTAATTTAAAATAAACCGATTGAAATACCCACTACAGTTTAACTTTTGGGTTAAAAACAAAACCGGTTTAATTTACTAAAGGTTTAAACCTGCATTGAAATACCGGGCCTAAGCGAAGGGAAATACTTACCTATGAAACGTAATTCCCAATTCTTTATTCTTCATGGTTAGGGAAGTATATACCACAAGCTAAACAACTAACCATAATCATCGTTCCTTTTCGTTCTGTTACCGGAAAAAATATTTACGCTACCCACTTATAATCAATCGGTTCACCTACTGTCAAAGACGATTATAAAATACTTATAACGCTATTGTAACATTCAATTTCAATAATTTCTCATATAAATAATTATAAACACAATCACCATCCAAAACGTCACGTCAATCATACGTGGAGGTTCAAAATGGCTTCTTCGTCGCATATTTCTATTTAGCATTTATAGTAACGACTCCTTCCTGATAGTTTTATATTCAATGAAAATAACTATAAATAAATTTATATTATATTATATTAAAATAACTTGGTATTATGTAACGTCCTGTATATTTCTGAAAAGCGTATGCAAAATATATGAAAACTAAATACGAAATCCAAAGAAACATATCAATGTCTATTATTTTTCCAATTCGACACACTGTATTTAATAAAAAAAAAAGTATTTTAAATTTTCGGTAAAAATTTACTAAACTTTTTACGTATTTATGACATCTTGTAAACAGTTACCCTTTTACAGGAGGGAAGAGGCACAATAATTAAGAACACAATAATTTATAAAGTTCAATGGCACCGAAGGCAAAGTTAGAGAAACTGGCAATGTACTAAATTTTAACCCAAGTTTATAGGGGCGAGCTATAAAAGTATAAATCCCTAAATAATGTATTTCGGCTACCGTGAATGGAATACGCACAACAAAAGATGATATTGCTAAAGGAGGTTGTTAAAATTTTAATTTTACAACACCGTCAAAAAGAATCAGGTGCTCTGCTCATTCCAAGGATGGTTTATCCTTAAATGGTTTCTTGTAAACTTTTGGATGAGAATATATATTTATATCTTTTAAAAAATGAACTTTCAAAATTTGAAATGCGATGCGTAGAAAAATAATAAACACTATAGGTATAAAAGGTATAATTTTTTTTTAAACAAATTGAGTTAATTGTAATTATGTAAGACTAAAGGTGCTCTTACACGAGCAACTACAATTGCCCAATTGCCGGCAACTTCAGTTAATTTTTGCGTCATAGCAACATTTAGCAACATATAGCAACACATTGTACGAAATATGTGGAGCAACTGTTTGTTAATTAATTGCTCTATATTGCCCAGCGATATGGATCAATATCCAGCTATTAGGCAATGAGTGCGTATACGATAAATTCAGTGGAGCAACTGTTGCCGATAATAAACATCGACTATCTTTTCGCTGTCGCTAAAACTGCGTATGTTATAATGCATTCAAAAAAGAAATAAAAGAAGAAATAGACGAATTTGGATGAGAATATTTCTAGCTGGTCGAGAACTTATTAAAAAACCTCAGGAGATTGTCTCGAAGTGATTTTGAACTAATCGTGAATAAACTGGTTCCAATAATTACAAAAAAAAACTACTAACATGAGATATCCGAATTCTGTGCTAATAATTATAGATTACAGAAAGAGACGCATATATATAAACGAGTGCGATAGGAAGAAAAATTACTCGGTATTTTCCAAACCCGATGGATATACGGCAATTCATGGCGGCGACATGAGCAACACGAGACAATATGGAGCGATATTGCCATACGTTGTCGAAATAATTGCTAGAAATCGCATGATGTTGATCGATATAGCTCCACTAGGTCATCGAGCAACTAATTGTCGTAAAAAATACTCATCTAAGAGCACCTTTGAGCTAAACGTTCACTTTTCGGCAACGGACGCATCGCATGGATCGCATTTATTTGGCGACTGTGTCCATTGAATTCGGATCATTCGCATTTTCGAAGTAACGAAGTCACTGACTGAGCTAGCCTAGATTATGGTACACAATATGACTATATGGCGTACATCTTATTGTGTATCACTTAGGATTACTGATTTTTAAAGACCGGACTTTAATTCGAAAAAGGGTACCTACCTAATTTAGGTGACTTCATTATGAAATTAGATTTTTATTTTCTCATGGTAGGTACCACGTAAAAATGTTCCATAAGTTTAAATATTTGTTTTTATTAAAAACATAAAATGCATTTTCCAATACTACAATTTTACAAATTTAACAACATAAATTAGAGTAAACATTTGTATTTTGGCAAAATTGTAAAATTGCACAGGAAATAAAAAAATTCTTAACTACTGGTCAGGGCCGGCCACAAGGGGGGTGCACCGAGTGCAAAACACCCGGGCCCCGAGCTATTCAGGGGCCCCCGTACTCCATACCATAGTCGTACGGAATTTAAAATAAATGATTAAAGAAACCGATACTTTTAATATAATTAATTTCATAAAGACTCCCTAAGACACTTTTCTCCTCTAGATATCATGACGAAAGTGAGAAAGAGATTCAAATATCATAGTAAAATAATTAATATATACACAGTACAGTCAAAATAATTCGAGGAGAGAAGAAACTGTATTCTGTACAGGGTTACTACGGGAGAATTCCTACCCCCTTTTAACTTTTTTATTTTTGATTTTAGGAGAAAATGTTTAATACAAAACTTATAGGGACTAATTCAAAGTTTCTCTGTGTGCTCACAGAAAAACAATTGATGGTCGCATAAACGAGATATAAATTAAACCTTAGGTTTTTTTAAATGGAACACCCTGTATACTATTACGTTTTTCGATTCTAAATTAAATTCTAATGGGACTACATACAGGGTGTTTGTAGAACGGTAGCCAGTCGATAACTCCGTTAATAATAGAGATATTTTAGTAAATTTTTTTGTTTTGTTTGACAGAAGGTAGCCTACATGGCCTAAGAGGGTTAAAATGACGTCACCCGTAACAGTCAAATTCAAAATATTTCCATCTTGCGCATAGCGTTCGAGTTTTTTCTTAGTGCGCACACACCTGTGTCTATTTGTGAATACCATTAAGTATCTCAAGGTTTGTAGCTCGCAGTATATTCTTATAATTGTTTGTCTACTCTAACTATTAACTACTCTAACTGATTACTACAGTTTTAACTCATTACACAAAATTACATGTCTTATTTAAACTTGATCGTTTTGTTCTAATTCAGACTCATACGTTTAAATTTCATGATTGCAACACTTATTTTCTAATTTTGAAATAATAAATTTTTGTACAGAATTCCGGTTTCTTAAACTATCGCACTGTCCTTTAAAAAGGGCCCCATAATTCTTATTGCACTCAGGCCCCGGCATTTAGAAGGTCGGCCCTGCTGCTGGTCACATACATAAATTACGAAAAACTGTTCTAAATTTTCAGAGATAAAGTTCGTGCGTTTGTCATTCAATACAAGTTGTTACAAATTCGAGGCAGTTAAATTGGGACAAAGTTACGTATTTTGGTACTCAGTAGTCCGTTTTGAAATATTAGGATTAGTAGTTTTTAAAATATTTTCAAAAACCCGAAAAAACGCAATTCTTTTTTATTTTTTTCTATTATTATTGCAGGGATCTCAAAAAAATTAATACATTCTAGAGATATTTTTTGAGCTCTTGACGATGGTGTCATTAGATTTTATTTCGTTCTGTTCTGACCACGATCAACTTAATTTTTTTTTAAAATTTAATAAAGTAAAAATACAAGGAAGTTCGCTTAGTATGATTCCGCATGTAGTGACAAACCGCTTATTTATGAGGTACTTGTAACCAGTGGTTTGGTTTTCATATGGAGTACTTTCATTCCGCTTATAATGTCGTTGGTTTAATATGACTTAATTATCCTTTCCCTAGAATGTCACTATGACCGGACCCTACTGGATTTAGAAATGCAAAACATTGTTGAAAATTATCAGTCCAAAGAAAAATTGTGCATGCTATGAAAACAAGAAAGCTTTGAAGTAGGTATATACGGTGTTTTCTTGTTTCGTGCGTAAACGAATGTTTACCTGAAAATTTCTCATTTCGTGCGGATCAAAAGTGTTTACCTGAAAACTTAGGGACTTATTACATTATATAAACAAAATATCCGCATGTGTGCAGCACTTGCACATTTACCAGAGGAAGTTATAACAGATGCATGGCTGCTTATGATGGAAAATTCACCCAATGAAGACGCTCTGGTCCAAGTTAATGACTATTTTGTAGAACAATGGCTTGAGAGCGATAATACAGGCTGATCTATGACGTCGGGAAAGAACTTTACCGGTTGATTCCTACGAGTAATTCAAACAAAAAAACCTCTAATAAACATGTGTCCGACAATAGCTACCCATACATTAGCGGGATTACTGATAGGCTTGACCTGACGGGTCTGGACTGACAGTACTGGTCCAGCATGCCAATTCCTTCGTCGGCCATAAGCAACATGGTTAGCCTGGCGTGCGCGTTACGCATTAACCAGTAGTATTATCCACAGGCAAATCTCTTCACTGTTAAAGACGTTCAGAAATACTGTCAATGTATGGGCACCTATTGCTTTTTAACTCTTCAAAGTTTATAACATGTAACGTCAATCAATCAAAGCAATAGCAATATTTCATTTGTTACCTACGAAAACAAAAATTAGTATCTTAACATCGTTAACATGTTATTTGATTTCTCACAAAATAAAATAAACCTTAGTTAAACGTTAAAAAAATTAATCTGTATTATAAAATTTGATAAAAGTAATATTTTATATTGTTAATAAGTTATATTGTTAATAAGTTGTAAATTTTAGGTTATTTTTACTTAGCGACATTTGTTAAAATAAATACATTTTGCAGTAATTTTTTTTTAACTTACATCGATACTCAGGTGTACGGTTGAACTGTCATCTCTATCGCGCACGAAGCAAGAAATCATTAGTACAGAATTTTATTGTTCTCCAGATTTACGGACGAAACGAGAAGGTTTTACGGTTCCGCACGAAACGCGACGCACGATACACCAATAAATCGTATATACAGTTCATTTTTTACTATATATGGTACTACAGCTATCTCCTTCTAACTTTCGTGAAATGGCCTTGTGGTTTTTGTCATGCACTGAGAAGAAAGGAATCTTTGTAGTGAAGAAATTTATATCTTTGACATTTCGTGTTTCAATGAAATAAATATTGCTTCATTGAAATATATCTTATTTGTGTTAAGAAAGCTACTTATTCACATGAAAATAATATTTAATCCTCAAAATAAATACTTTATCCCGAAAGAAATGTGTCTTTGCTACTATTGAAAGAAACGGTTTCTTTAAATTAAAGCATATTCATTAACTTCATTATTTTTCTCAGTGTTCTCTCAGTTTTCTCGTATCATTTCGTCGATATTTTCTTAATTCAGATCTCTACGATCGGCATATAAATAAAAAATGAACTTTACTTGAAGTTTTATTTTGTATATCACAAGAGCTAATTTTAGTAAAATTTCAGTTATGTTAGAGCCGTATTACACTTGTTAAATTTTGTTACAAAGTGAGAGAGATAAGCTACCACAGTGAATGCTGATTGGTTGAATTGGCACTTCTCATTTTATACAAAAAATATCATAGTGTAATACGGCTCTTATAAATCAATAAAGACGTAAATAAAATGTATTAATAAGTAATTCAGTAATAGCGAACAAAATTTTCAAAATGATATCTAACCTATTCTCATTCAACCCATCAACGTCCTTATATATTCCTCTAAATTGGTTCTTTATTTTATTTTTCTGGGGATTCTTCTATAGAAGACTTGCCCGTTCAATTGATATCCACTTGGTTACGTAAAACCCCAGAATCTCAGAAACGTTATACGAATACAGAATGCATCATAGAATGTGTTACGTAAACTGTATGGTGGTAGTACAAAAAATCCCGTTTAGATACAAAAATTTATATTTTTACAAAAAAATGTATTATTTAGATGAAAAAAAAAGGAAAATTAGGTGGAAAAAGTTGCAATAGGTGAAAAAAATTGAAAAAAAGGTAATTTAAGTAAAATAAAATTTAATCAAATGACTATTTCTAATGAAATGGAAAGATATGCAAAAAATTCGTTAAAACCTTAAAAACTAAAAAAGGCATTTTACCAAAAGCCGGCTTCCCACGGTGCGTGCTTTCGCGGACGAGCCCGCACCGTCGCACCGTGGGAAGGGTGTCGTCTGTGATCGTGCGGGGCTGTGCGGGGCTGTGCGTGGCGGTGCGTTCGATCCGCCGTGAGTCGGTAACTTCAAAGGTGCGGTGCGAGCTCGTGCGCGGCGGTCCGAATTCGTCTGCCACAATGCGGACAAAATGACATATCTTCGTATCTTGTTCATTTTGTCGTCGCAGTCTATGATTGTACATGTGTGTAATTTTCAGTAAGGAGTTCGCAAACGACTTAATTTTCGAATTTTTGAATCTTATCAAAATGAACTTGTGTGGAACTTGTTGTGGAACTTCTCCACAGCGGAACACAACAATAAAAATGACATATAGAACAGAACACATAGAACAGAATTAAAACTCAATTAAGAGGCGATAATATACCTGTAAAATAATTGAAAAGAAAAAGAGACAATTTAATGTCTACCTACAGGAGATAAGTAGCAGCAGCAGCGATGCGGCTTCTATCGCTAGGCATTTTGGAATGGCAAAAACCGTGCACCAGCACGGACCTGTTCGCACCATTGGAAGAACTCAGGATGCGGTCCGAAGAGGTGCGCGATCGTGCGCCGTTCGTAGTACAATCCGCGAAAACACGCACCGTGGGAAGCCGGCTTTTAATCCGACCTCTGCTGATTATGTGACGTAGGTGTCAGCTGATCTGAAAAAATGTCGAGGGCGTTATATCAGAAGGGCGTAAGCGCTATTATAATCCCATGCTGATAAGCCCTTCTGATATGACGTCCTCGATATAATCGATATTTTTTACGTAAATTAATGTTCGCTAGGAGAGCCGTTCTAATTATTACAGAACTATAAATTTATAATAAAAACAGATTAGAGGCGATAGAAACGAAATACCTAAGAGGAGTCAAAGGAATCACAAGAAGAGATAGAGTGAGAAATATTGACATACAAAATGAATTACAAGTAGAATCCATAACAGATTTCATAGAGAAGAAACAATTAGGTTGGTGGGGACATCTACAACGAATGGAAGAATGTGTACCTGCAAAGAGAATATGGGTATCTAGAATTAAAGTTAAAAGAGGACCTGGTAGACCGAAGTTGACGTGGGAAAAAGAAGTAGCCAAATTGATAGAAAACAAAGGAAAAACAATACAGAATGCAAGAGAGATAGCTAGAGATAGACAGCAGTGGAACAAATTCATACACAAAACACATGGTTAACAGAATAAAATTCCTACACTGCAAGGTACACAGGAAAATAGATTATATATACATATATATATATATATATATATATAACCTGTGAGCAAATAAAAATCAGATTAGAGCAGGCGGTGCAAAGAAAATGTATGTCTGTGATTAAATAAAAAGTCAATAAATTTGACAGTCCATGAATGTATTACATTAATTAATTCAGTTAATCTCAGACATACATTTTCTTTGCACCGCCTACTCTAATCTGATTTTTATTTGCTCACTTTTTTTATATATATATATATATATGTATGTATATGAAGATCATTAACTGTAGTTTGTCCCTGGTGTATCACAATTGAAAAACAAAAAACAAAATCCAAAGTATTGGCTGTAATTAATGCCCAGTAAGTAATTATATGAATAACTCCTTAAAGAAAGTATTTACAATCGAAACTTTCATGTAATCGGATAGCAAATGATCAAATATATCGAAAGATACCACCAGTAAGTTTTGGCCCATCGATTTTATCGATTACTGATCAACTGAAAACAATTAACTTCACGCACTTGAAACACACCAAATACAAAAGCATATAGCTTTTTGTACAAATATTGCACAAACGAAATTCTTGCATAATAGGAAAGTGCACATTCAAATCTAACCATTCATGCTATTTCTGAGTTTTGGCGCATCGCTTTTATTGATTATTGATTGAAAACGGGCGATCGCACGACTTTAGTTATTCAACTTTTGAACAATAATAATATTAAAATATAAGTTTCAATTAATTTGATATATCTACCAAGTAAATATTACTATTATGATATTAGAGTAAAAGTAAATAATAATTTTGAAAATTAATTTATACGCCGAAGTACAATACAACATATTTGATTTTGATTGAAAATTGTTTTTCCTCAGTTTCCAAAATGCAGTGACAATTGTTCTTATAATTCGCGACCTAAATTTCATATAGAAAGGGGTGTTAGAGACAGTTAAGCGCATTTGCACTGGATATGTGATAAGGAGACGATTCTCCGAGATAAATATCGTGAAGTGCTCTTAACTTGTGGTGTGTGGGTGTGATCTGCTCTAATCTGTAGGTTGCTTTTTGGCGATTTGTGCGTATATATAGGTGTATACATATATATAATTCTTTTTTTTTTCAAGGACAAATTCAAGCGGTATCAAATAACAGGGAATTAAATGCTTACAAAAGTTCTTTATTCGGGAGAATAAGAACCTTTTTCGGATATTTGGCCAATACTCATTTCCATTTTATTTGATTTGCTTTTTTGGTAGGTTTTGACTGTTAATATTATTGTGGGCGGAGGTAATTTTCAATTATTTCTTAAACCACTAATTTTTAGTGTTCATTTTGTTAATTTTAGATACTATTAGTAGAAAAGAGTGTATGATTAGGTAGGTAGGTAGCTGTTAGATTTCATGTAGGGTTTTTTAATTTTTTTACATTGTACTGAAGATGGCAGCTTAGCTGCCGAAATACGTATCTACGGATATAAAATTATTGTGGGCGGAGATAAATTTCAATTATTTATTAAACCACAGTCTCCTTTACTATTTTTAGTTCTTATAATGCTAATAGAAATTTGGGACAGGTAAGTTCAATTTCTTCGGATTTACGATACAAATGCCATAAAATAATAAACGGTTTATGATGCGGGCGGCGGCGGCGGCGGCACCCTAAAAAGCCCCGCACCGACAAACGTTCGCTGGATGCAAGATGTGATGCGTTCGGTTGAAGTCGTAGACAAAATTTAACCAAACCCGCACTAAGCGCATACGAAATAATAGAATTTCGTCCCAAGGTTATACGAACGCATGACATCTTGTCATTGTCAATGTCCAACTTAAAGCAGCACACACACAGACTTTTCTAACGCAAGATGGCATGTGTTCGTATAACCTCGCAACAAAATTTTATTATTTCGCACGTGCTTAGTACGGGTTTGATTAAATTCTGCCCACGACTTCAACCGAACGCATCACATCTTGTGTCCGGCGAACATCTGTGAGTGTCCTCCATAACAGCCAATGACAAATTTTGTCTACGACAATTCAATAATCAGTCAATTATTCATGTGTTTGATCAAGGTTAATGCTATCCATAATTCACTACCGCAATGAATAATCATTATTCACGGTATCATGTTAACTATCATTGTTTATGGTGTATAATGAAGGAAATAGGTTACGATTACCTTATTTAAACAAGAAATGCAGTTTTATAACATTTTATGTACGGATCAATCAACATTTTTATTAATAAAACTGTGTGCAAACGCCTCAAATCTCAAAATTGAGACGATTATTTATTTATTTACTTTAACATTAATATTTAATTTGAACAATTAGATAAGATATTTGTAGTCGTGGACAAAGTACAGTATACGACTCGTTATTATGACTATTATTACCTTGGATAATTGCAAAACTCGCTCACTACGCTCGCTCTTGTTGCAAATTATCCTCGGTAATAATAGAATGCATTATACGTATAGCATCATGTATTATATACTATTACAAACGAATTCTTATTGTACAGTCCGTCACAAACGATGAACTAGTCTATTTTCTAAATAAAAACTTGTTGTTATGAATTACAATATCTACGACCACTACTGTAAATGACGAATTACGTACAATACATAAATTAAGGAAGCGGGTGTTTACAAACGTCGTGCGTAAGTAAGAAAAACAACGCACCTACTTTACGCACGCTTATAGTTCATCACATTAGATTGACAGTCGTCGAAATTGCAAGTGTCATTGCTGATTATTTTGAACTTGAATAATAAGGTAATTCTTGTAATTATTACTTAGTTTGCATTACAACACCAGCTAGTGATCTGCGTATGACGGATTACGTACTATCGGCGTAACTAGTAATGTCATAGGGACAATAGCTTATAAGGAACAGCCTATCTTCTTTAAAGTTTACGCAACAAGATCGGACCGCAATAAATGTAACACCTGCAGTACTTAAATTTTATGGCACGCAAATATAATGATTATCCGAAAAGATTTTTCGGTGTTGTTATTAAGCTGGGATCACTTATGTCATCACTCACTTTAGTAAATTGTTAGTAATAGAAAACAGTTGTTTGATATTGGAAACGAAATGGGAAGAGCATTAGGTCAAAGAGATTCGTCTGTTGCTAAAAGGACATACATTTGTGGTCTAGCAGCATCCGGAACATCAATACGTAATATAGCAGAACAAGTTGGTTTATCTGCAAATATACCGGGTGTCCCAAAACCCTCATTTGAGACTGAAACAGTGTTTAGAGAGGCGCAAAAGAAACAACTTTTTTCAATACTTCTTTTTTCCAAAAGTCAATAGTAAAGGAATTATAAGCTCTGAAAAAGGTCGGAAAATATTGTTCTTTTGGCAATATCTTCTGGATCCTTAAAGTTATGAAACTAACATTTTAAATTCAGGTATAAGGCACCTAACTACGTATTTATAACATATTTGTTAGATCCTCCCTCCTTTTTAAAGGGTAGTTTTAGGCGGTGACTTTTCAGTATTTTATTCCTAACATTTTATTATTACATATTTCATCAAAAATTTACGAAGAGAATATTCTTTAGATTATTTCACACAAGAAGGCCCTCTTGTTGCAATTTCGATAAACCGAACCGTTTTCGAGTAATTGAGGTTTAAAAGTTAACATACGTCTATTGCATTTTGTTATCATAAAATACTGAAAGTAATTCCCTCAAACTACCCATTAAAAGGGAGGAAGGATCTAAAAAAATGCGTTGTAAATGTTCAATTGGGTGCTTTATATCTGAGTTTCAAATATTAGTTTGATAACTTAATGTATTCAGAAGATGTTGGCAAAAGAAAAATACGTTTCATTTCTCTTTCAGGGAATTATAACACTCTTATTATTGACTTTTGGAAAAAAAGGGTTGAGAAAAGTTGTTTCTTTTGCGTCTCCCTATATACTGTTTCAGTCTCAAACCAGGGTTTTGGGACAGCCTGTATGTGTTTCTTGCTGAGTATTCATAGAACCCATGGTCCCCTTTTTAAATTTTTCGTTTTTAATCGATTGATAAAAAATAAATGAAACATAAGAACACCAATTGAACATCATAGGACTACCGGTTTAGCAGGAAGTGATATTAAGTTTCTTATTTTAATTAATATATACAGCTACCGTCAAAAAGTTGGTACCAAACGGAAAAAATTTTTATTTTTGATTTTTCCAAAAATTAGCTTTGGTAATGGATTACTTTCAAAAAAATCCTGTAAAAGTTGTTTTACAGTTGCCAAAATGAGAAGATTTTTCTTAACTTGAACATATAAACCGAGATGTAAACTAAACAAAGAAAAAATTCCTCAAATGAAAGTAATTCAAAAATCATCAAAAAATGTATCGGCTATCAATTGGTACAAATTCCATTACAATATTTTACCTGCAGTAATCCGATTAACCTACCCTTCACCTCATTATTTGTTTTTGAGAGAGCGTCAGTGTTCCTTGTATCAGTTTTCCTGTAAGGTTTTATAGTAGTAAATATTGAACAATTAAATTGCAATCTTGCAAGGAGGTTCCTTAAGGCAACTGCTTTACTATTGATTAAAATGATTAATTTTATACATCTTACAGGACATGTTTTATAAAGACTCATTAGATTGACCGATCTTGATATATTTTACTACTTTATATTGAATTATAAAACTTTCCTCGAAAGTCCTCAACGTGCGGTTTTCATAAATAAAGTCACCTTCTTCCTTAAATGAGTGAAACAAATTTCATAATGCGCAACTTACAATAAATGTAATAATATACAATGTGTCCACGAATCGACTTAACGAGGAAAAACTTTTTTAATATCAATAGTACGTAAAAAAGTTATTCTTTACAAAAAGTTCTATTTCTCAAGAAATTTCAGAAACAATGGTTAAATTAAAATTTTTAACTACAGTCTGTCTATAAAATTCAAATTTCTTAATTATTGCACATATCAAAGTAACGTTTTTATTATTGATTTTAGGCAAAAAATGTATTCTTTACAAAATATTCTACTGTTAATCATATTTTCGTTAACAAATTATCGAATTCTGTACGAATTCGATATTTCAGAATTTATTTAGTTATTTTAATTTCCACCCCTGAAAAACACCCCAATTTATCAATGGGATTTTTGTCATTATTTTTCCTGCAATCACGAACTTATTTTGGACCAAATTCATTACTTTCAGAATTTTGTCCAAACATTTCGTAATTGGTCCCACTGTGCGTCGGCTTCTTTGAGTTAAATTTCTTGCGTTACCTCGATTTCTAGAGCAACTCTTGAAGTAGAGAAAACATTTAACAGTCCGTCACAGCCGTAGTGGCCCGTATGTGAATAATTAGCAAAACACGCATCCTCGACCAACCAATAAATCTTAAGGTTTTATAGATGTACATGTAGAAAAATTAAATATCTTCTTAATAATTGAAATTTATTTCCGCCCACAATAATTTTATATCCGTAGATACGTATTTCGGCAGCAAAGCGCGCCATCTTCAGTACCTACCTTGGTAGGTTTTGACTGTTAATATTATTGTGGGCGGAGATAATTTTCAATTATTTCTTAAACCACAGTCTCCTTTACTATTTTTCAGTGTTAATTTTGTTATTTTTAGATAGTATTAGTAGGATAGATAGTATGATCAGGTAGGTAGGTAGGTAGCTGTTAGATTTCATGTAGTTTTATAAAAACATTTAAATTGTACTGAAGATGGCAGCTTAGCTGCCGAAATACGTATCTACGGATATAAAATTATTGTGGGCGGAGATAAATTTCAATTATTCCTTAAACCACAGTCTCCTTTACTATTTTTAGATCTTCTTAATAATAAAACAAAAACACTGATATAATTACTTTGTTAATATCACATTTATTTGTCACACAGTGACTGCAGTTTCAACAAATAAATGTGATATTAACAAAGTAATTATATCAGTGTTTTTTGTTTTGTTATAACGGAATATCACAAAGTAACGGCGGAACGTGTTAATTATTTATCTTCTTAATCTTGTTATGTATCTATGTGGAAAAATATTTGGCTAAATTATCAAAATTATATTGGTTGCTGGTTGAAAAAGAAGACAAGCTTTTAGTTTGTCTGCAACTTATATTTTTGTGTCTTGAAGCCAGAAAATATACTGTATTAGTTCCCCGCGCAGAGACACAAAATAAAAATTGAATTTAGAATGCATGAAATGCATAATAACAGCTGAACATCTAGAGTGCTGCGAAATAATTGACGGGAAACGTAGCTTTCCGGATAAAAGGACAGTGATTGCGTCCTGGGTCACGCTAGGATCAAGTCGCTTATGAAACTTTAACATTCTTCGCGAACACTCTACTCCAACATTTTGAGTTCATTTCAATTAATCGAAAATCGGTCTTACATTTTAAAGTGACTAACTAAAATCAATTTTAATTTGTCAACGTCGTTTTAATGTGATTATTTATTAAGTTATAATTTTAGTTGTCGGGTTCACGTTGATTACCTCTGGTTCTATACTTGCAATGTGAAGTGTACGCGGCAGTGACACGGGTCTCGATACGTTTTTAAATCGAACTTTATACAACCTCTGGGAAATCAGGGTGTACTATGACATCGTGGCCCGCGGAGATCGCGGGGCCTTGATATCAGCCGACTTGATTCTTATTCCCGGCTAGACGGAAATATTTATAATTTGAGATATACAGGGTGTTTACGCGGTAAAAATTAAGGGGGTTATTTCTTGGGCTGTATTAAATTTTTGTGGGGCCTTGGATGATTTTCAGAAAGACGTTTTGTTTCGAAGATACGGGGCGATAAAAGCTTTTCAAAAAAAATCAGTACTTTATTCTTAACTACAAAAACTGCTAAAATCCTATTTCTCACATCTTCATTTTCCATTAAAGTAGTGTACACTAATAGCTATTTAGCTACCCATACATTAGCGGGATTACTGACGGGACTGGACTGACAGTACTGGTCCAGCACGCCAATCCCTTCGTTGGCCATAAGCAGCATCGAAAAGCCTGGCATGCGCGTTACGCATTAACCAGCAGTATTATCAACAGGCAAATCCCTTCACAGTCAAAGACGTTCAGAAATACTGTCAATGTATGGGCACTTAATCACCAAACGACTTGAAATGACTAATAAGCTACATTACATTTTTTAAAATATCCAAACTTTTATCGTCCTGTATCTTCGAAACAAAGCGTCTTTCCGTAAATCATCTAAGAACACAAAAATTTTAAAATAGCCCAAGAAATAAATCCTTCAATATTTGCAGTGTGTTTAGTAAACAGGCTGCATAACGCAATCGAATCCTGGGGAAGTGTACTAACAATAACGTTACAATTCCATTTGTCTTTGGGAATCGTAAAATACTTAATAATTTGTTATTCCTTAATTTGAAATTTCTTATAAATTAATTAATATTTAGTATCTACAAAGTGATCACTCTCAAGTGTCCGGGGTTGGTAGTAAAAAGATCCCTATATTATATTTTTTTGTTTGATAGTTTACAAATATGATTCATGCTATTTATTTCCGCCCGGCGAACTATCAAACATGATACTGTTACTTCCTCGGTTTTACTGTTTTCTCCGGATTTTTACTTTGCAGAAACTTCTTTCTTTAATACGATAATGCCGTTTATGATTTTGTATGATTATTAAAATTGTAAGCAAGAAACTTTAATAAAAATCGATAATAACAAATCCCATTTGTAGCACACTTTTTGAAATATAATATAATAATAATAATAAATTTATTGCTCCTCTTGAAATACATTCAAATAGCAAGGGTTCAGTTACATATTGCGTTTGAGGGTGAACGTAAATAAGTTACAATTCAAAATAAAAATAACTAAATTAGCATTCAGCAATAGATTGTATGCATAACGATAAGGAAATTAATCAACATATAAAGCAATGAAACAAATTAACTATCTAGAGTAAAGATTCGAGTTTGTGTACGTAAAGATAATCACCTTAAAAAAAAACATATATGAATTCACTCGTTAGTAACAAAAGCACGAAGCTTTAGAAAATTAATACAAAAGTATGTTACTTCCTTAATTGTATGTAAATTTGGAAAATTCAATAAATCTATAAGACCATCAAAATTTAGCAAATGTTTAATTATTGGGCCTCTAATGCTCTCATAAAATTTACATTCAAGTATGTGCTCCACACTTTCGAGTTTATGAGAGTTGCACATGGTGCAAACTTCATTACAGTTTATTGAGTAAAAAATACCATTATAACAGAGAAATAAGCGTGTTTTAGAGCACAGACGAAGCTGAGAGAAGAGTCTTATTAATTTTATTGGTAGAGGACAATATAGATGACAAGCTGGATTGGGTTTGATCGAGAAAAACTTATAAAACGCGGAAAAATTTGATAGTGCAAGTCTTTCCAGATATTCACCAAAAAGCTTGTGTCGATAGAGATCTAAAATTCTGTTATATGCTGCCTTGAGGTGTCTGACGGAGAGATTATTCCAAGTATCTAGGCAATTAACTTTTACAAAGATACCTTTTATTTGTAAGGCCCAGTTAAATTTAACACAGTTAGTATCTTGTAGTTTTAGCAATTGATAGAAAACGATTTTTGGGAATCTATTATTTTCTATTTTGAGAATTTTTAGAAGCCAGTTCAGACAATATTTTACAATGAGGTACTCAAGTTTAACCACTCCCACTTCTAAGCGAACCAAATAATCGGGAGAATTTTTTGGTAACAGAAGTAATTTCTTAAAGAATCCAACTTGGGCTCTCTCAATAAGGTTTAAATAAAGTAAATCCCCAAACAGGAATGCAGTTAGAAAAAGCATTAATTATGAGGGTATTGTACAAAGTAATACGTGTGTCCCAGGAATTCGTTTTTGACCGTGATAACAATGACATAACTGCTCCAATTGACTGCTTTGACTTAGAGAGTGAGATTTCTGCATGATTACGAAATAGAGATGAGGAAGTAAGTGAGACGCCCAAATATGTATAATTATTGACTTGTTCGATTTCGGCACCATTGAAGAGGAAATGACAGCCCTGATTGATTCCAAAATTTCCTCTAGAGAAGCAAATTAGTTTGGATTTAGCAATGTTGACAGTAAGCATATTCTCTTTAGTATATTTTTCCAAAATGTTTAGTTTCTGCGCCAGATCGATCTCGGAAACACCAAGAAGCACCAGATCATCCGCGTACAAGAGTAGTAGCAGGTCATGATGATTGTCAATATTGATGCCAACAGCACCTTGTTCTAGAAAAAATGTCTCGATGTCAGCAATGAAGAGAGCGAATAATGTTGGACTTAGGGGCTCACCCTGTAAAACTCCCTCATTTGTTTCAAAGGGTTTCGTGAAATCATTGGAAGTTTTAATGCGAAAAGTTGCGTTAGAGTAAAGAGACTGTATTAATCTTAACAGTTTGGTACTGACTCCCAAATTGAATAGTTTGTGCCATAACAATATGTGATTAACTGAGTCGAAGGCTCTTTTAAGATCAATGAAAGCAGCAAATACTTTTCTGCCTTTTTGATGAAGTTGAATTTGAATTACAGTATTAAGTGTGAAAACGTTGTCAAGACAAGATCGTGACTTTCGGAACCCGGATTGATTTTCAGGTAAGACGTTGTTGGTATCAATCCAGGATGTCAATCGATTAAGCAAGATGGCAGTGAATAGCTTTAAAATGCAGTTAATGCATGCAATGCTTTTATAATTAAAAGGAACATCCGC
Source organism: Dorcus parallelipipedus (assembly GCA_958336345.1). Classification (NCBI taxonomy): domain Eukaryota; kingdom Metazoa; phylum Arthropoda; class Insecta; order Coleoptera; family Lucanidae; genus Dorcus; species Dorcus parallelipipedus. The sequence goes on from OY284479.1 coordinate 13,873,979, forward strand.
AGGGCCTTTTTTATGTAACATTGAGAAGGAGGTGATGGTCCATTCAGCGGGGATATCTTCCGATTCCAGAACTTTATTGAAAAGACTAATGATATACAACAACCAATTCTGTGGAAGATTCTTAAGAAATTCGAAAGAAACCCCATCAGGACCAGGTGCCTTGTTGTTTTTGCAGGCAGATAGTACCAATTGAAGTTCTTCGAAATCAATGAGCTTATCCAAAAAGGGATGTCGTGCGTCAAAGTATTCAGTATGAAGAGTAGATTTTTGAACTACCAGACTATCAAAGTAAGACTCCCAACGGTCAGTTGTTAAAGTACTTGTATTTCTGGAACCGCGGAAAGATTTTAGAGTTTGCCAGAAGGATTTAGAGTCTTTGGTATTACTTAGAGTTAATATAACGTTTCTATCACAGCAGTCCCGTTTATAGTTGCAGGTTCTTTTAAACAGTTTTTTGGCTTGCAGATATAATCAGTTTAAATTGATCAGAAATGTAAGTAAACCGCCACTAGCTCTGCCTCTGGATTTCTCTTTTAAAGCGGTGCTCTGATAAATATTATACTGAGACCAGTTAGTTGGAATTGAGAGTAAGTTACTAGCTAACCACGTTTCATAGAGGCATAACACATCGAATCGAAATTATAGTCACTGGATAAACTTACAAAGTTCCTGAAGCCGTCACAATTCCATGACGCAATGGACAGTGATTGCTATTTTTTGGACGAAGATGGGCGATTGAAATGTTGCTTCTTTCGTTCCGTCCCTTCTGAACGTGGCGAAATGGATTCTTCTAGGTCGCGTTTTTTTGTAGACACAATCTGGGGAATATGTTGAACGTATTTAATAGTGAGATTATTTTCGCCTTGAGCGAGTCTTCGGTCTAGTTCCGTTCTAAGTTCAGCTAATTCGCGCAACTGATTAGGGGTCAAATCGGATTTTATGCTTATATTTGGGAAGGCAGACTTGTTTAAAGTTTTCTTGACTCTAAGTACTTTTAGAACGTATTCAGATGATTTTAGAGTAACTTTTAAAGGACGATGCTTCTCGGTTGAGTATTTTCCTAGACGAAATGTTTTAAGATCATCTGCATAAATCGAAAAATTTTGCGATAGTAAGGTTTTAACAAATGTGATGTCTGCATTTTCATCATGCCCATCGGTTACTCCCATAACAATTAAGTTATTTTCGCGAGAAGACCTCTGTTTCATTTCTTGAAACATTGAGTTGAAATCAGACTTTTTCAACTTTTGTTCAAGGCTCTCAACTTTCTTGTTCAATTGAGAATTTTCAGTTTCTATGATTATTGCAACGCGTTATCTGTTCATTCTGTGCGGCCACCAAGTTGGTCAGATTAGCAATATTTGTCTAACACAGCAGAATACTATTGTTGCAGGAATCAATAGAACGCCCTAAGCCAGTTAGCCGCTCCATTAATTGATGGAAATGAAAAGTAGTTAGCGGAGTTTGGGAAATTGGGGGTTTACATTTGTCGCAAGTCCAAGTACGGAAAGTTTCGTTCGAATCAGGAAGACCCACACACTGCTTATGCGAGGTAACAAAACATACTAAGCAGTTCACCGCTTCTCTAGGGTCGGCAATTTCCAACAGACAGATTGTGCACGACGACCAGTGTTGGGCAAGTACTCGAATCTTTTACTCGAATTTTGTACTTAAGTACAAAAGTACTCTTTTTTAAGTACTTATAAGTACTTTTCGTTTGGAGGACTTAATACTCGTACTTGTTGAAAACATTAGAGTATATTCGTAAAAAGTACTCGTCAAGTTGTGACCTTTTTACGAGTACGGGATTCCCGAATTTTCTTCCATATTTATTCTCCCTCCACTATTTCACATCCGCTGATCGTTGAAAGCTGACTCCGATTGGCGAGTAAATATATACCTATACGAATTAAAAAGATATATAAGGCATTAAGAACGTCGTTGCATGGTACGTCGTAAAGTCTTCATTTGTTTCAAAAGCGCGTGACTTTTTGAAATCGAAAAATTTTTACACTCGGTTCTCAAAAAATGTGAAAATTCATATAATTTACAAAATAAGAAAGTAATGAATTGCAAATTATTAAAGAGTCCATCTAAAGCTTAAGACAATCAAATATCTGCAAAATTAACTTTTTTAAATATTGTGTTCGCAACATAAGTAATGTGGGAATTTTATTTTTAATTTTTTTGGAAAAGATTTTATTAGTGTTTGTTTGTGCATAAATTAAAATAAGCGACAGCACAATCACATCTAACCGATCATTTAAAATTTGGCTAAAAACTTGAAAATTTTAATAAAATCACATATTCTTAAACATTGTTGTTATTTAATAACGAATTATCTATAAACTCAATTAGAATGAAATTAAACACACACCTTTTCTACAAATGCTATGTTGTCGTTTACTGTATAATTAATGATATTCAAATAAATCCTGGAATGCAATTGTTGCTCAAAATCAGAATTTTAATTAAAATCAAAAAAGTTTCATAGTTATTTGAATCTGAATATATCAGACACCCTGTAGTCAAAAAACTTAAATTTATGTGTGGTTTCTGAGGTTGCTCCAACAGTAGAATTTTTTATAAACAATACATTTTCTTGCCTAAAATCAATACTAAAAACGTTACTTTGATATCTGCAACATGAAATTAAGAACTTTTAATTTTTTAGACAGACTGTAGCTCAAAATTTAAATTTAATGATTGTTTTTGAAGTTTCTTGAAAAGCAGAACTTTTTGTAAAGAATGACTTTTTTGCGTAAAATTAATATTAAAAAAGTTTTTCCTCTTGTCAAGTCAATCCGTGGACACATTGTATATACTTCCTCTGCAAATATTTCTATATTTTAAAAAGCAAATTTTTTTATAAAGAATAAATTTTCCTACCGTTAAAAGAATCTGTACCATATAGTCTTTGTTTAATAAAAATTATTATTCCTAGGTTACAAAAATTATTGACCATAACCATATTGAAGCCACATGTAAGAGCTGTCAACCAACCCCAAAAAGTTTAAGGGATCTGTTGTAACCACAACAAAATTTATAAAACATTTGAAGAAGGCCCACCAGAATACTTACACAAAATATCTTGAATATAAAAATAAAAAAAATACGAAAGACAAGCAGTAATACAGGAAAATAAGGATAACGGTGATGGCAGAAATATTAAGCAAAATGCTCAAAAGCAAACAAGTTTACAGAATTTTTTCGTAAAACAACGTGGTTCAAAAATTTGCAACCAAAAAGAATTTGAAAATCGGCAGATTAAATTTATTGTAGCAACTATGAGTCCCTTATCCATAATAGAACATCCCAGTTTTAAACAATTACTTGAGGGTTTTGAAGTAGAATTGCTTAGTAGAAATACATTAACCAGACGACTTTCAGAAATATTTGAAGAAAGGCAGACTGAGATAAAATCAGTTTTGGTTAATATACCTTTTGTATGCACTACGGCAGACATTTGGTCAGGTAGAAGAAAGAGTTTTTTTCGGGGTCACATGCCACTGGATTAATGATAAGATTGATCGTCATTCTGTGGCATTAGCTTGCCGAAGATTTACAGGATCCCATTCCTATGACAAAATTGCCAGTATTTTAGAAGATATTCATACAAGCTACGGTTTAGATAACAAAAAAATAGTTGCGGCCATCACTGACAACGGCTCAAATTTTGTGAAGTCGTTTAAAGAATATGGGGTGTCATCAACAGTTTTAGTTCGAGAGATCACTGAATCAAACGAATTGAGCGAAGATGATAAAAACAACAATGACTGTGATGATCCTGACGATCTGGATGTTGAGCAAATAACTTTTACTATTATCGATAATAATGAGGACCTAGCAAATCAATACAGACTGCCAAATCATCTTCGATGTGCCAGTCACACTATTAATTTGATCTGTACCACTGATTGTAAGAAAGCTATTAACGGGAATGTACTTTTGAAATCTAGACACACACAAGCCATGACAAAATGTAACACTGCTCTGGAAAAAGGCATCTTTGCCAAAATCAGCGGAGGTCGTCTTAGAAACCTTAGGCCACAGTCTTTCTTACCCTGGTATAACGCGGTGGAATTCATATTATGATGCCATAAATAAGATATTGAAAAGCAAAGATAAATTAGGAGTTTTATTTGATAAACTGAATCTAAAAAATAACTTTACTGAAAATGAATTGTTATACTTAGAAGAATAGTGTCAGGTTATGGAACCAGTAGCTGCAACATTAGATGTTTTACAAGGCGAAACAAACGCTTTTTATGGTATTCTAATCCCATGTTTGGCATCCTTGAAAAACAAGTTGGACAAACTGAGTAAGCAGAATTTTAAATTTGCAACACCATTGATTCAAGCTTGTCTACAAGGTTTGCAAACTCGATTCCAGCCTTTTTTTATGTTAGATGCCCAAATTGATCACGCTGTGATAGCTGCCGTTGTCCATCCCCAGTTTAAATTACGCTGGTATAATATTATTAATAAAATATGTAGTAAAAATGTGTCATCGATTCAAAAATTAATTATAACCGAGGCAAACAAATTTATTGATAATGATGTAATAGAATCAACGACCAAAGAAAATGAAAATAATTCAAACGGATTTTTTGATTTCAATGAAACCGAAGCTATGAGTCTTGACCATACTTTTCCCGATTCAATTTCAGTGGCCTCTAACAGTTTTTCTGAATCCGCAAATTTACTGAAAAATAAAGTTGAGCTAGAGTATTTAAGATATATTAGCGACAAACGAAGTAATTTAAACATGTTAAATGACTACCCAATTATAAAAAAAATGTTTATAAAATACAATACGCCTTTGCCATCATCGGGGCCGGTGGAACGATTGTTTTCGTTCGCCACAATAATGAATAGCCCGAGGAGACATGCACTCTCACATAGCAATTTCGAAAAGCTAGTGCTTTTAAAAAATTACATGTAAATGTAGTACCTTCTATTTATCCAATGGATCTTTACCATTACGTCATCAATTTTTACGCCCAAATCGACACACGCGTGCATTTTTTTTTAACATGCATTGATAACGTGATGGTAAAAATCCATTGGATAAAAAGTACAAAACACTCAACTTAAAAAAATTTTGTTTTGTTTTGTTTTATATACCGTTAGGAATGGATATATTTTTATTTGTTTTGTTTGATTGAATTAAAGCTGTTGTCTGATTACAGAAAAGATTTTTTTTATACTGATTTGCATAATTAAAATATTGGTATTAAGAAAAAATAAAATGCAAATTTTTAATTAACATAGTATAATTTTAATAATAAATACGAGTACTCGTACTCAATTACTCGAATTTCTGATGTTTTTTCGAGTATTACTAGTACCAATGCTAGTACTTATACTTTTTATCGTTACAATACTTACGAGTACCGTACTCTTAAGTAAAATTTATTGATACTCGTACTCGTACTCGTACTTTTTTTTAGTACTCGTCGCAGGACTGACGACGACATCATAAACTGGTTTACCTCGCGAGCTGATAACAGGATCAAAAAGCGGCGTAATGTGTGTTTGGGATAATACACCGCTTAATTAAACGGGCGTCAAGAACAAGACTTTCGGCAATACCAGTAATTGTTACGAATTATACTCACTGAATTAGATGAGTTGTAAAAGTTTCACTGAATAGATGTTGAAAAACCACATGAAAAGTGCTTTCATTTGCTAGAAGCATTCAGCCGATGCGCACTGCTCACGATATACAACCGAAAAAAATTAGTGCCATTATTTAACAAAACATTGGAAACAAAAGGTGCTTTATTATTTACTAAATCAGTATTTTTGCTTATTGTTTGTAATACCTCCATTTTCTAACGAAGAATATGCCGATACTATTTTTATCAGACAGAGTTAGATTATCCAGTAGACGTGAACCTGCACATAACTTTTGAACATATTGCGATGTTTTTGCGAGTTAAATGAAATTTGTTTGTTAAATTTTAGGATTAGAATTTAATTATCTCAAATGACAAAGTCACGCATAAAATTTAACATAAGACTCTTTTCGTTATTAAATTGTTTATTGATATAATATCTCAGGGTACCAAATTGTATTGCAAAACAAATTTGTTTGAACTGGGTTCTGAAGTGTATTTGACCTAATGGTGGTGATTTTAAAATGTCGGTTATTTTTGTTACTCTACGTGAAGTGTATGTAGATAAGTAAAAATCGATTTTAAAGATTGACATACAAAGTATTTATTAACAATAAATTTGTTGTCTATTAATATTTTTAAATACGCATAAGTACATAAGTAAAATTGGTTCAATGTAATGGTTAGTACATTTAGAGGTTTAGTGTAAATGCACATCATTTTATGTTTGGCATAAATTGAGTCGGCATCCACTTCGTCGTAGGTACATAGGAATTTTAATCAAAATTTTAATTAAAAATGCGATTATAGTCTCCTTTATCAAGAGTGCCCTATGTTTGAAATATGCTTACACCTGTTGGTGAGTATTTACAAATTATTTTGAACAAGCATTTTCAATTAACAATATTAATAAATTGAATATTCTTACATGTTCTGGTCACTACCTTCGATTACAAATTGTTGCTCTGAAGGAGCTTAAGATTGATTACAAACTGTTAATTGTTAATACTAAACTGTTCAATGCTAAATGCAGAGTATGAAAGTTCAACTGCTCAAGGCCTAGGTTGAATGCATGAATTACCCAGAAATCTCCCTTTTATATACTTTTTAAGGTACAAAAAACTCTGTAATCTTAAATATAAGAAATATTAAAAATCCTTAAATTGTAAACAAATCAAAATTCTCGTACACAAATAATAACTATCTTGTTTTGTAGGTTGCAATAATGAAGTTACATCTTGAAGAGGCCCAGTGAAACTGCATCTAACTTTGAAAGACGGATTCTGTCTTGATTCTTGAGTTTTACAGGAATACGACGTTTTCCTCCGTTCTTCTTGTAGAAGTAGGTTCGAGGTTTGCTTCGGATTTCCTCTTCTAGCGTGTTGGATGAACTTGCCACGCCTGGATAATATTGAAACGTCTTAGATAATCTTGAAACGTCTTCCACGATGACATGATCGGCTCGTCCAGGAGTTTCGACTTCATCCTTGGATGTCTTGGAACTCGACTCATGTTGTGTGAGATTGTCGTCCCAATGTTCCTGATCATCCTGGAGTACTTCGTGGAATCTCTGGTTGAACCAGCTTTTTGTTGTTGGCGAAAGCGTAACGTCAAGTGTGTCAATTGACATTTTCTAAATCGGACAGAAAAGTGTTTTAGTTATTTGTGTAAAATAAAAATTTCATAAGTGTTCTGGAAGACACTAAGGTAAAGTACAGTTATTTAATATTTCACTTAAATTACAATTTCAAAAATAATAAACCTAAACTAATTATATACATGCTGAAAATTTTAAAATTATGAAAATAACATAGCATAATCCCCTAAAAATAGTGAAAAACTTATTTTTTTTTAATTGAAAACAAAAATAATTTTAAAGTATTTTTAACTAAAAATTTTCCCCAAAATTACATCCCTACCGCATTTTCAGTCCTAGAAAAAGAAAACGAAAATCCCTGTAAGTTCTAAACAAAAGCAAATCGGACCTATGTTGATAAAATGTTTTTTTCATGAAATTACATCTACTTTTGTTTGCCAAAGTTTGTAAAGAGGCTAACGAATTATGTACCCTGTACATTCAAATATTCGAATTAATTTTGTCATTTAACTAAAACAGCGATTTAGAAATTTTCTACAGGCTGCCTTATTTTTTTTATGTTGATATATTGATATTTTAAATTCAAACGGTTCATCAAATATGTATAAATATAAAATATTAGAAGTTGAAATGTGCTGGAAAACAACTTTGTTAATACAAATACAAACATATTATGTTTCAAAACACAATGAAATTAATAATAAATAAAAATAAATAAATTTAAAGGACATTTAAGTAGCGACATATTCCGATCGCTTGTTGACCTGATATTGCAGTAGGATTGACAAATTGAAGCCAGTTCGCCACATAATAAGTCATCCCAATGCAAGGCGGCCATGTGCAATCAAAACCGATTTGCACAAAAATTTTTAAATGATTATAGATATATATATAAATGATGTATAGAAAAAATCATAAATTTACACATAAAATACCATTTTCAAAAACAATATTCATAAATTTTCTTCTTTCTTAGAACAATTCAAGAATGGAATACTTGAAATTTGATAAAATTAATAGGAAATTGTGCAAAGAAATAAAAAGTTAAGATATAACTTTCTAAAAGTTAATTCTATATATTGTTAATAATTTTATATTTGTTAGTTTGTTGTTTATTTAATATATTAGCCTGATTATTAGACCACCAATTATATTTATATACTGTACACTAATTTACAATAATAAATAATAAATGCTGAAAAGATATTTTTCAATTTATTATTCTAGTGAGGATAAATAATTATTATCAAAGTGATTATAACCAATCTAATGCAATAAAAAATAGATATATCAAGAAACTATCGAGAACTACAGGAGTGCGTTCGAAAGTGGATAGTTATACCCGCAGGGGCCCGTTCAGGAATAACGCTCCGACTAAAAAGAGCGCGCTCTGGGTAATGTTCTTTCTCTCTGAAGTAAGTGATTTTGTACATTTTGCTTTTCATTTTAAACGCCCAAACTGCTCTCGCGATACAGTTCCTGAACGGGCCCCAGCATTCGAGAAATAGGGTGTAATCCGGTGTATAAACTCGATGCTTTATGTTACCCATCGTGATGTTACCCTCGTTCGAAAATCTCCAGGTAACGCTTAAGAGTATATCCAGCTTTAACCAACTCGATACTTGGTTACCAAATTCCTGAATATGCGTATAAGGTTTTTATGTCCAAAACCATTAAAATTAAAACGTACTGAGGTAAGAATACAAACCAACAATAATAAATTACAATTTGACAAGGCTCTCATTCCCAATAGTATTGGAGCTGGGCGGAAAGTCATTTATCGTCGTTGATACTGCACTGAAAAAAATATTTTGTTAAGTTACCAACAATTGTGAAGCATCTAACAAGAATTTGGTGTCATATATACGACAAAAATTTTATATTGGTACTTCAACTTTATTTTTGTGAACAACTGAAATTGTAGTTTTTATTAGTGTCAAAAAGATATTTAACACACAAAGTTTTTTGTTAATGTTGATCACGTCTTGGCATCAACCCAACAGCAATATTATAGCTTTTAACTACGAATTGGTGGTGATGCATCCACAAATGACATATCAGTGTTAAAATAATGTAGTAGTATAGTATGATGCATTCACAATGACATGTCGGCGTTAAAATAATGAATTAGTATAGTAAACACAAAATAATAAATATTAATTTGTTGTTGTTCTAAAAATAAACACTTGTTTGTCCAACTATTTCTTAAAAGTAATATTCAAACAAAAGTTTACTATAAAATGGTTATATCCGCATTTACAACATGTGGTTCTCTCAAGTCAATATTTGTACGAAGATAAACAACAATATTTCAACAAGTTCGGTTGTTGTAAAATTAACAATACGATTTTTCTCCGTGTGCAATAGGTCGTATGTCAAAAAATAGCCGTCTGACTACTGACAAAACCTCTTATTAAGAGGTGACTGACAAAACCTCTTATTAAGAGGTTTTGTCAGTAGGTAGTTGATTATTTAGTGCGTATATTCAGTGTCCGTTTCAAAGAATTAGTGATACAATTTTCATTGGACAAGGACCTGCTTTAATTTGATTATTTAGGTTCGAATGGCATCTCAAGCTGAAAACGGCTATTTTTGACATACGACTTATTGCAGTATCCACGACGTTATTTCGCACATTCACGGTTTATGCTGCAAAAACTCTCTATCTTAAAATCTATATTTTGGGTAAATATTCATTTCTAAATTGAACATATACGTATTCAGTGCCTTCAAACCTCATCATAAAGTCACAAAATCACAATTCGGAGGTTCATATTAGCAATTTTATTTTGTGGTTATATCTGGTTCTACAAATGCATTCGGCAAAATATATAAGGTTTAATCAGCTGATCGTATACTTGCCTTCCTTGTATGCTAACCAATATATTTCATTTCGAACGCACCTCAGTGCTGCTATTGACGCCAACACCAATACATGACCAAATTCAAATACATAATTCAATAAGAAAATTCATTTTCGATTATTAAGTATACAGGGTGACATTGAAAAAACTATAATGCATAGTACCGATAGAGGACCATAAAATAATAAAAGAAGGTCTTATACACTAACGTCCGATTGCCTTTTGTTTTCAAGATACAGGATGTTAATTTATTTTTAGAAAATTTATTTCCCTTCAATATCTCATAACAAAAAAATCACTACTTCGTTGACATGAGCTTTAAAAACAATTTGAGCACCTTCTTTAGATCGAAGTACCATTGTTTTTCTTTGTTATGTTATGTTATTGTTTTTAAAGCTCATGTCGAGCAAGTAGCGATGTTTTTGTTATGAGATTTTCAAGAGAAATAAATTTTCTGAAAAAAGAAATTTCAAACTTTAACATGCTGTATCCTGAAAACAAAAGTCAATCGGGCATTAGTGTATAAGACCTTTTTTTATTATTTTATGGTCCTCTATCGCGTGGTACTATGCATTGTAGTTTTTTCAATGTCACCCAGTATATACATATCAAAAATGCATGAAGGCAATCTTCATTCCCGTCGCCCATTAAGATGTCCAGCCTTTGTTCGTGGCAATCGAGAAGCTCGAAATATTTGGTGTGCAGAACATGAAAATTGGAACGAGCAACAGTGGTCTACAGTTCTTTTTACCGCATTTTGGATTCTCTCCCGACACGAAAAAAACTCGGTTCTGGAGACGACCTGGTAATCAGGAACGGCTGAGGAATATTCAAGAGGTAAAAAAAATTCCAAGGCGGGACGATCATGGTATAGGAGTAATAATGATAGACAGAAGAACAGAGCTCGTTTATATTGAAGAATCTGTAACGGCAGGTAAATATCGGGATAACATTCTGCAGCCTGTTGTCCTTCCCATGGTCCAGGAACTTCTCCCAGAATTTTGTTTGATGTATGATAATGCAATACCTCATGTTGCTGCTACTCAGTGGCTGCAAGCGCATAATATGGACGTTTTACCGTGGCCTGCACAGTCGCCAGACTTAAATCAAATTGAGCATGTTTTTAGATGCATTCAACGTCACTGGAATGATATACCACAAGAGCAAATTAACCACTTGATACTGTCAATGCCGCAACGATGCAGAGCAGTTTTAAATGCAAGAGGAGAACACACTAGTTATTATACTAAATTCATGTTTAGAATACTAAGTTGCTCAGAAATTGAAAATCACAAATTAGATTTATTAAATATGAAATTGTTATTTAAACATTTTTCAGTATCGTAAATTAAAATAAGTTGAATTAATTTTTATGAATTAGTTTAGTCATATAGAATAAAATATAGGTAAATATTAGCCCTTACATTGTCCTTTGCAACAGAAAACCTTGTGTTCTTTAGACAATTTTGATGTGTGTATTAGCTACGTTCGTTTATTCAACTCGGTTCACTCTATTTACTCTTTCCGCACTTTTGTCTCACTCTTACTTGTATTAAAACTTTTTCGGTCTCACTCTTTAGAGTGTGAAAAGAGTAAATAGAGTGAACGGAGTTGACTAAACGAACGCAGCTATTATATCAGCAGGCTTACGATTTCGGCCCACGTCGCATTTAAACATACTTGTTGAAAATTTGCTATGGGCCATGCGATCGCAGTAAATAATTAAATAAGATTTAACATAAATCAAAAAAGTATGTAAGACAATATTTTTCTAATCAGATGCTACCCCACTACCTGCCGTGCGAAGCCGGGGAATTTACAATCCAATATGTTCGAAGTGGGCCGAAATCGTAAGTAAACCTGTATATCAGTAATACAAAACATATACATCCGAAGTGTTTCTTCTACGCTTAAACGTCAAAAATGAATTTGAACCATCGATAAAAAAAAACATGTTTAAAACATTGTGTTTAAAACAAAGGGTTTATTTTTAATTGGGTGTTAAACCACTGATGCATCGCTTTAAAAAATGTCGATGCATGAAGTGAGGTGTTATCTATGTGCAATTAAGGTAACATAACTATTGAATGATATATCATAGTCCTGAATTTATCGTTCATGAAATCCCGTAGTGACCCCTTCAATTAGTTGTGGTCTTATGTTTTGTCGAATACTCAAAATCTTCTTAAACCGATATATTTTTGTATTACTGCTAAATTTCACAGTAAATATTGAAAATTCCAAAAACTGAACGATACGCTCATAAGCTCGTTGAATACAAAATACACCGTGTTACAAATCAATTAGTTATACGACGACTCTTTTGCCCTAAGTTAACCAAAAATGTGGTTTATTCGGAATAAAGCCGCTTTGTGTTGGGTCATCTACCCCGTCGAGAGAAAGGCAAATATAACCTGTCTTGGGGTTGCTGTACTAGAAATTACCCATTTATTGTGGCCAATAAATGAATAATTTTTGGAAAGATTGCCGAAGCCGAGCGTTTATTATTTTAAACGATTGGGGTCCATCGATTCGACGGCACTGTAAAATTAGGGTTGCAAAATTCCGTTTCTACTGCTAACAGGATATTTTTATGGTGTTTTGCTAATAAATATAGTATTTTGGAGCGTATCTTTTTTTATTATCTTATGTTGCGGCATTTTTTAACAAAGAAAAACTACAGTTAGGTTGCGTAAAAAAACGGTCCTGACCATAGAATTTTGCTCAAGTGCCGTTATTTTACGAAAAATAGCAATAGTTTTGTGCAATTATTATTTGAATGCAATTTTACAGCTTTAGACCATTTTAAAAATAATATTTAAATATTCTTGAATGTGCTTTAAACATGAAATTTTAATAGAATTAACGGTTAATACATTTTCTCAGTACCCTATATATATATACAGTGTATCCCAAAAAGTTTTATACAAATGGAGAAAAAGTTTATCTTACATTTCACAAAAAAAACTATTCTTTATAAAAAGCTCTGCATGACTTGTAGATCCATAATCAGGTACAATTTTTTTTAAAAATTGGCTGGAATACAGGGAAAATAAAAAATAATGATTTGGACTGAGGGCAAAATACGTTCAAACTGTAGTGGAGAAGCAAAATGTTCATTGAAATTGTAATTAAATAGCAGAAAATTATGCACACTTGTAGATTATTGATATTCCCAGATAAAAATTAAAAAATAAACACCTCAGCAATTGTTAGATAATTTATTTTTATAAAACATTGATAACCTTCTTTATCAATTTTTATCTGGGAATATCAATAATCTACAAGGGTGCATAATTTTTTGCTATTTAATCACAATTTCAATGAACATTTTGCTTCTCCACTACAGTTTGAACGTATTTTGTTCTCCGTCCAAATCATTATTTTTTATTTTCCCTGTATTCCAGCCAAGTTTTTAAAAATTTTGTACCTGATTATGGATCTACAAGTCATGCAGAGCTTTTTATAAAGAATAGTTTTTTTTGTGAAATGTAAGATAAACTTTTTCTCCATTTGTATAAAACTTTTTGGGACACACTGTATATAGACACACAAATATTTAAAAGTTTTTTATGATTAATAAAAAAATTAATATCATCTACTTTTTTATGCATGGTAGAACATACATATGATCGTTTTTGTATGGAATTAAGAATCTTTAATTTGTTTATAAAATAGTAATTAATTTAACAGTTTCGAAGTACATAATCTGTTGTAACAATGCTTATGTATTATAGAATGATATTTTCGAAATGGGATTCAGGAATGTGGTGAGCGGATTATAGTATAGATCATGTATGGACCAATTTCCATAAATATGTATATTTCATAACAAGATTTTCATTGACGTCGACAAGTCGTCGTTCAACATTTACGAACAGAAGCTGTGATCAAGTACTGCAAATTTTAAATGAAGAGCCAGCACCATTAGTTCACAGAGTTCACAACAAACCGGACTGTCGTAAGATACAGTCATCAAATTCTAAACTGCATTTCATGAAACTTCACTGCAATCACAAGAATTAGAGTGTATTTTGCTTTACATACTATCTTCTTAGGAACGAGAATATTATAAAATTACAAATAATATCGAGTGATCAAAACGTATTTTGACGTAAATGTAATATAAAATACGACGTTACGTGCAATGTAATGTGGATAATCTAATATACTCTTTTCTAATTTAGTTCATTCTTACTTAAAGCAATCTAAATTTTATTTTTTTTGCAGAAAATGAAACACATCCATTTACAGTTAGTAACAAATATGTACAATGAATAACCGATAAAAAGATAAATAGTAATTATTTATCGAAAATAGCAAGGTATTCAAAAAGAAATGTAAATGAAAGGTAAATGCGAGACTGTATGTGTATTTTTTGATTACCAGAAAATGATATAGATATGTTGTACATGAAATTAAGGGCAATCGCGAACGAAAAAGTAAAAAAATAACTAAAAATTGTAAAGAAGACTGTGGTTTAAGAAATAATTGAAATTAATTAAATTAATAACGAAAAAACAAGTAACAATGGAATAGACAAAAAATAGAAAAAAAGGATAAATATAAAGAAGAAAACGACCAAAATAAATCAAAATCAAATATAAGTAATCTAATAAACAATCAAACTCACTAGAAAATTCACAAATTCACTAGAAAAAGAAACGGATTGTCTTTTCCGTTTTTTTTTCGATTTTTATCTATCTGTCGGTCGGTATTATTTGTCATTTTTGATTGATTATAGAATAACAAAAATAAATAATTGACTAGCGAAAAGACAATAAATAATAAAATTCATTTAAATCTGGCGCAGTTGGAATGAAAAGGGAGAGAATTTTGTTATCAGTACTTTCTCTGAATTCAGACAATTAATATATTCAAGGTAATGAAAAAAAAATTCTTAAATAATAACAAAACATCAATAAAAGTCTAATATAACGTAATCATTAATAAATCAGCAATATATCAAGTACAATTAATATTGATTTTCTATTAACATGTATCCGTAGTAATCCTATCTTATATCTATTACAATGTTGACTGCATTTACAGGGCAGGATTAATACGATAGGGAATACGAACAATTTGTCACGCTGTTCTATTGTTCCACCCCTCGGACGATAATACATTTATCTGTATTACCGATGCGCATGGGTACTTTCAGCTAAATTTAACATCTGTTTTATTCGGATTTCATTGAACGAGTTGTGAAAACGATATCAGTTTTTATTTTTCGCCAAGGGCGGCAGTAAATTTTCAAATATTGCCGCCTTATCGCGTCGATCTCCTTGCAACGATCAAATTTTGATAGAGGATATGTGAAGCGAATTGAAACGTACGCCTGTGTTATTAGAATTTGTGATAACGACGACAATTTGGATTTATTTCATTTCATTTTAGTATCTTAACTACAATTACGATTATATACAAATGTCTATTTAGAGATTATTTATGTCATTTTGATATATCGAGGGCTAAAAGACGCTAACTAAGGGCTTACTAACTTTTTCTTGAAAAACGAGTTATGCATTACAAACAATTCAGATTTTTATACTCCATGTACTGGTGGCGAGAAAAGATGTAATTTCGAGTTCAGTTTAAAAAAATTACGTTTTATGTGTCTCCTGCAAAATTTGCTTTTTGCGACTTGAGAGGTGCTGCGTTTTAGCACTCGATGTGTTCATTAAGTTTTTGGAAACATACAGAAGTCTTTAAACGTCTTTACGTCTTAATGAGGAAGTGAAAAGATGTTCAAAATATTGTCTTAAAAAACTGAATAAGTAACGGCAGCTTTGACATCTGCTCTGGTCTGAACATTATAAAAATACAAATAAAATTAAAGACATGATATCTAGGTTATTATTCTGCGAATAATGCTTTACTCGGATAACTGAATATCCGACGTACACTCAGGCCGGATAGCCGGATATCCGGCTAAACTATTCCGCCAAATTTATTCAGGTTAAGCAAAGAGAGCAAGTTAGAAACTATAAGACTACGGTCACACTATTTCTGATTTTTACAATGACATTTTTAATTTTTCATAATCTTCTTTATCACAGCTACCTTTAATATGTATTTAGTCTTTCAAAAAGTGTGCTACAAGAAAGCACAAAGTTTCAGAACGCATTGACATAATCACTTGGAACCAAGTGAAATAATTGGAAAATAAGAACGAATTTCGTGTTTTCCTATTCATATTATTTTGGCGGACACTTTAATCCCACCAGTATTTCCTAATGTAGTGTATATAAAGAGTGATTCACAATAAATTGTGATTTTTTTATTTTTGAGATAGGAAGCTGTAATTTCATATTTAGCTATTACTTTCTGAACGACTTATTATTATGACATTTTCTTGTATCTTGTAAAATAAGGGCACTTTACTCTTAAACCATCTTCATTTCTCGGTGTCCATGCTGTATACTATTCAAGATAAATTTCATCTGACATTTGACTTTAAGGGATGCAGAAGCGTTCTGCGACAATAAATTTTTATAAAAATCGATAATTAAAAAAGGATTCCATTTGTAGCATAGTTTTTGAAAGACAGTATATATTTGGATTATCTTATAACTTTTTTACATCTGTCAAATGTGACTTTCAGTGAAAAACCCTTTAATAGTTTATTTAAAAAATTAGTAGTAGTTAAAAAAGTAGAATAGAATACATTAATTTTGTTGTAATCCTTAAAATAATAACTTCAGAAAAAAATAAAAAAGAAAATTGTTTTTCGGTTTTTTGAAAATATTTCAAAAACTACAAATCATAGAAGGTTTTTCAACACGGATTATTGTTCAGCACCAAAATATTCAACTTTGTCCTAGTTTAACCGAGTTCGTATCTCTTACCGCTTCCGCGATCCCAATGGTGAGTTTCGAATTTGTAACAGCCTGTATATGTTAGGGGATCAAGAAGCAATTACTTTTACAGATATTTTTTTTTATTCTGGTTGATTACCGAGTTATTTGCTAAAAGCTGAAAATTCCAAAAATTTTGAAGCGTGTTTCCACTCTTAAAGCGTTTCTGCTCCGAAAAAAAAATTATTTTGTGCTTATCGTATACATACTAATGGTGCTATTCAGAAATATTTGAATTTAACGATTTAAAACTTTAAGAATTTAAGTTAAAGAGCATTTTAAAAGAGGAAGTTAAAGCGTTACTTTTAGCTGAGGTATTCTGAAAGAAAGTATTTAAGAAAGCGCTTAAATCGTTGTCCCGTGATACATATTTATGGGTGGATAACTTCAGATAATTTGTTGTCACATTTATAGTGTATTTCCAATTTTATCTTCTATAATAAATGCCTTTATTACTGTGAAACTTTGAGATCTTCCCTTAGGTGTAATTGTGATGTTAACACAACGCAAAATTTTATTATTTTTATATCAACTTTCTGATAACTTTCAAGACGGTTTTATTGCATTGCATTGCTATCAGCGAATTAATGGTAATCAGTGTCGAATTATTTCACTTTCTTCTTATTCTACATTTTCAGGAAACTTTCTGGTATTAAAATATTTATTATTAGCCTCAATAGTTCTCTTACTGATGGCTGATTCATGTTACTGAGGGTACCTATTATTGCCTAGAGAATTTTCAAGCGAACTACTGAAAAGAACATAAAACGTATACAGAACCTATACCTATACATTCATGTACATGTACAATTCGTTTTGTAAATTGTGATTGACCTTCTAATACCTCTTTCTTTATTATCAATTATTATTAAAATAATCATTTAATTAATTTGCAAATGTCAGAACTCGGCACATTTTTTTAGTAATCATTTGAAACCATAGAAACAGTCTAGTTAACCTGGAATTTAAGCTTTTATGGAGGCGATTTTGTCACTGTAAATCTTATGGTGCTATTCAGAACACAAATTTAAGCAACTTTAACTCTTTAATACTTTAAACTTTAAGATTTAAAGAATTAAAGTGAAAATGCGATTCTGGACGATACTTTTAACTGTAAATTTCTTAAATAACGCTTTAAGATTTACAGTGACAAAATCGCCTCCATAAAAGCTTAAATTCCAGGTTGACTCGACTGTTTCTATGGTTTCAAATGATTATCACTGGTCAACATTGAATTTTTTTCCTGAAATTTAATATGTGTTCTAGAGAATATCTAAGGCACTAATTACCAAAAAAATATTTGTTTGATTGTATCAGCTCTACTTTTTTATTTATTTGCAATTACAACTTTCTCCAAAAAATAGCACTTTTTTATGAATTTTTTTGTTATTTAGCGCTATGAAATGTCCTTTTATATGATTTTCTTGAATATACGGCTTCAGGCTGATCCCTTTGTAAACTCCAACAGTAGTCGGCCATCATATGAGTGTCCCACCTTCCTTGATAACGCTCTTCTATGGTACGTATACCTTGGTGAAATCTTTCACCATGTTCTTCATTAAAATCGCCAAGATTTTCTGGGAATTGATCTAAATGAAAGTGCGAGTAATGAAGCTTGATATTTATGTTGCAGCCAAGGTCTTTTAAATTAGACAGTATACAGTCAACTAATTCACAATAGTTGTCCGATGTAGGGCCAGTTGTACAAAAGAGGTTTAAACTGAATATCAACTGAACCAGGTTCAGAGTGAACAAAATCGCATCAAATTTTATTTATGTTTGCATTAATTGCCATATGTCATTAAGATCCTATGCGAATTTGTTTATTTTAAACCTGGTTCAGTTAAACTTGAGTTTAAACCTGCTTTGTACAACTGGCCCTTAGGTCCAGTTGTACAATGCCAGTTTAAATTTAAGCTGAAGCTTAAACCCATAGCAACGATTATTTCAACAATTGTTGTAATTAAGGGTTTAAGTTTTGGCTTAGGATAGTTTAGGCAAGTTAGGATAAGTCCACTGTTTTCGACTGCCGGAATTAATGCCATTAATATTTCGACGCAAAAATAGCAGTCATGATGATCTTGAAGTTCCCGCCATATAATTGATGTTTTATATTTGACAGTATTCCTTTGACCATTGCCGCAGACACAATACAGTTCTGGCACATAATGTTGAGGCACCCATTGTTTGTCTTGATTGCAGCGTTTTTATTGAAAGTATTGGAAATATGTAGTTTTAACAAAGTTTGATATCGGATTTCAATATTTTTTAAAAATGTATTCGCCACAAATATAACGAAAACTATTCGGATTATGTAAACAACGTCTCCGAGCTGTAGACATATCGGAAATTTGAGAAATAATAATTCCAAGCCGAGCTGAATTTACAAAACTGCACGCAACTTCTAATTGCGGGTAATTTGAAAATATCGAATAACAAGAGCTGTTACGAACAAACCAATGTCTAATTCGAAATCAGTGCATGCGTATTAGCCCAAAACTATCTAATTGTAAAAGGAAAAAATTGGAAATATTTTTTTTGTTGACCAGTGTTACCTACTAAAAAAATGTGCCGAGTTCTGTCACTTGCAAATTCATTAAAAGATTATTTTAATTGATAATAAAGAAAGAGGTATTAGAAGGTCAATCACAAATTACCAAACGAATTGTACATGCACATGAATATATAGGTATGGGTTCTGTATACGTTTTATTTTCTTTTCAATAGATCGCGTGAAAATTCTTTAGGCAATAATAGGTACCCCCAGTAACATGAATCAGCCATCAGTAAGAGAGCTATTGAGGTTAATAACAAATATTTTAATACCAGAAAGTTTCCTGAAAATGTAGAATAAGAAGAAAGTGAAATAATTCGACACTGATTACCATTAATTCGCTGATAGCCATGCAATGCAATAAAACCGTCTTGAAAGGTATCAGAAAGTTGATATAAAAATAAAATTTTGCATTTGTGTTAACATCACAATTATACCTAAGGGAAGATCTGAAAGTTTCAGAGTAATAAAGGCTTTTATTATAGAACATAAATAGATAACTGGAAATAAACTATAAAAAATGTGACAACAATTATCTGAAGTTAGCCACCCATAAATATGTATCACGTGACAACGATTTAAGCGCTTTCTTAAATACTTTGTTTCAGAATACCTCTAAAAGTAACGCTTTAACTTCCTCTTTTAAAATGCTCTTTAACTTAAATTCTTAAAGTTTTAAATCGTTAAATCCAAATATTTCTGAATAGCACCATTAAAACGTTATTTAAGAAATTTACAGTTAAAAGTATCGTCCAGAATCGCATTTTCACTTTAATTCTTTAAATCTTAAAGTTTAAAGTATTCTGAATAGCACCATTTTTGAGTATTTTGCATCCATTTAATATGTACTGTCACTATGTAAAATATTTGCACAATTATTAAATTCACCCACTCTATTCCATCTGAAGAAGTCGATCACTTTTACAAGACATGAAAAAGACTCTAAAATTGTTGAATACTGAAAGTACAGATGTTCAGAAATGTTTCGATGAACAAGTGTACCTACTTATTACAAATTTAATAAATTAACTATTGTACTTTGTACAACTATTGTATAGTTTTTCTCGAGTTCATCACTCTCTAAATCAAGTACCTTTTCTTGTAATAGTTAGACACTTAGACACTTTACTTGATTTTCAATGATACTTACGTGATAGGTATAGACATGATTTCTGTTAATGTATCGCATTACCTTACGATTCAAAAGCCCGATTAATTATGTTTTACATAGTTACGTATTACGTGTAATATACACAGTAAAACTTGCCTGTATAAATAAGTGTGTTTTATTGTGAATTGTATGCTTAACTCTATTCTTCAATCTCAACCTCTGCAACAATTTTACAGTTCTATTCGTTTAACTAAATTTAGAAATCTGAATAACACGCATAGAATTAAGTCATGTACAGTGAAACACAAAATCAATGTTTCTTCTATAAAATGCTAAATTGCTAGCTAATCCCTTTAATAATTATGAGATGTCTTATAATTTCACAGTAAGTGTTCAAAATGTGTGCATTTTATATAACAGAGTTTAATAACCATAGAAAATTGTCATTAGTGGACATAGAATACAACTCAGCTTTGGAAAAATCTAAAGAAGGTATTGCTCAACTCAAAACATAACGTTCCACATGTGATAAAATTTGAAAATAATCTTATATCTTCTGAAGTACAATCGCTTAAGAATTGAATAAGTACTTTATAAATAGCACACACAACATTGTTGAAAATATTCTTAAATTCAGTAATAATGAAACAATAATTGAAGATGTCAAATTCTTTAAAACTTTTTCAGAATTTCAAATTATAACAATGTCTAATCTTAGAAAATATATAAAAAGTATTAAAAAATCCATCCGGAGCCGAAAGTGGAGTATTTACAGAAATCTTACGAGATTCATTTGAAATTCTTGGAAGTTGCCTTTTAGGCTTGGTGAGTACTTCGCTAAGATACGAAGTTTTTCCAAAGGATTAGTAAACATCAGTAATTACTCCAATTCCAAAAGTTCACAATACTGTGTGAAGAATTTCGATCCATTAATACACTGCCTGTGTATGGAAAACTGTTAAGATTACTGTGATAAGAACTCAGTAACGCCAGATGCGTTTTATTTAAAACGCAGAGATTTTCTCCTATGAAAAATTCTGTATTAGACAATTAGTATTGCAAATCGCAATGCAGATTATAATTTTTTGTATTGTTGAGACGATAATGTTACTCTGGCCCTATAGTGCGACGTATCAGTAGTATACTCGTATTTAAAAGTATCCGGATGACCGGCGTAATCGGCTGGCATTGTGGCACCGATCTGGCAATAGGTCTGTTCGTTTGTTCTGCACTTTTCTACACTTTTTGCACCAACAGCTCCTAAGAGAGGGAGATATACATAATATAATGTAAGTAGGAGTGAGAAAAATAGAGTAGAGGAGTTAAAAGTGTAGAAAGTGCAGAACAAATGAACAGACCTAATGAGTCGAATGTAAAACGAATTCGATGTATTCCTGAACTTGGACTGTCACATTTTGTTTCCGTTTGCAGATAATATTGAACAAATGGTGCTTGTTAGTATTCCTATAGTTTCTGAAATTTGCCTTTAGGACATACTCATTTCCTTTTGGAGAAAAGTTAAACTTTAACTTTATTGAAATATAATGCACCCCACATAATATCAATGATACATACATAGGATAAATTGATATCCTCCCAATCGGTGTTAAAATATAGAGTTTTACCTGAAAAGTTGGAAAGCTTATCAAATTTATTGATATTGCTATCTCTTCCCAATTAAAATGCGTCTAGAAGTAAGTGTTAAAAAGAGGTGAAATAATTTTACTCTAACAACGATAAGCTCAACTCCTGTTTAACACCGTATAGTAAAGATATTCATAATCCATCATTCGTTAATTCAATAAGTAGGAAATAAGTTACACTAAATAATATAATATTCTATCTGGATTAGTGAAAGTCATTACCGCATTTAATTAATCCAATAAGGTAAAAGTGTCATCCTAAGGCCCGGTACTTTAGTCTTTAGTCAGAGCTTTTAAAAACCAAATAAATTTAGTTAATTTTCGGTTTTAGTTAGTTTTGGTATATACATATTTCAATGACACGTTAAGGTTTAATTCATTTTATTTAATCAGAAAATTTAGACAGACAGCGGATTCTTAAATCTAGAAAGAGATGCGAATTCAAGAAAATACCGTTACGGTAATAATTTAAGTAACATGAAATAAGGGACGTAGCTTAATATAATAAAACATTTATTATCAACAATTTACAACTAATA
Organism: Dorcus parallelipipedus; assembly: GCA_958336345.1. Lineage (NCBI taxonomy): Eukaryota > Metazoa > Arthropoda > Insecta > Coleoptera > Lucanidae > Dorcus > Dorcus parallelipipedus. Next base: position 13,896,768 of record OY284479.1, read on the forward strand.
CTCACATATCATTTTGGGGCACTAAAAGATAACTAGACTACATGACACTCTGAAGAGATTTGTTCGAAGTTTTTCATCCATATTTTAAATATTTGGATTATGGTTAAGTTAATCCAAAATTTAACTCATGACTGAAATACCGTAGTATATTCCTAATTGCCTACCAACTGTGATGAGTGCTTGCTTTACAATGCAACTGTCATTTTATTTGAGTATTTTTTTTAATCTGTGGTGGTTGCCCAACGGGGTCCTAAGTCAAAGACTTGTCAGGACCTCAGGAGCGGGAGTGTATTTGAGTGTGTGTAAAGTGTTCCATGGCTTTGTTACTTCCAGCCTCCTCGCCGTTTAAGGGGAAGCAATGTCGAATTTTATCCCCAACACTGAAGGGTACCTGAAGTCGATACCGACCACCCTCGAGAAAAATCCCGAGTGCGGTTCGAACCGCCGATCATGCGATTGCAAGGCCGGTCTCTTACCACTTGGACCGTTCAGGCGTTATAAGTACTGGGTGTCCGGTAAAGAATGGGCCATACTTCAAGGGTGGCTTCTTTGGATTAAAATAAATCGATTTAGATCAATTTATCTTAGTACAATTTTGGTTCTTTAAAAAGTTATGGCCTTTGAAATATAATTTTTTTATATCAATATTTTAGCAAAACTCGCTCATTTTTGGAGACATTCAATTGTAATTTGGTATTTAGAGGTTCCTTGTACTGCTGAATCTGAATATCTGCTTATTTTTAACGTAACGTATAGAGGGCGCTCTAGAGACCCTGACATTCTCTTGTTTATTGTCGTACTTTTTTTTTACGTGAATATTTTTAAAATATGTTTCGTTTTCTTGAAACGACATTTAATTTACTTTAAAAAAAGGCATACTTCGCCTTCGTCACATGTCGCTAAAGTACACCAGTTTTGAGAAAAATGGCTTTGAATGTGAAAATGTTGAATACTTACTACGACATTAATGCAACTACAGAATGAAAAGACAATTACCTAAAGTTGCACTACTTCGTAATTTACTTAAAATTAAAAAAAATTTACAATTCCACATTTAAATCGACGATACATCACGTAAAGAATTCTTATTATGTTTGCTATGGCCGCGTATTTCACTCATAGTTTAACTTTCAACTCCAGATTACTCCCATAGTAAAAATTATAGAAACAGTTGTTCCCATGGAAATAAAGTGAAGATTAAAGTTAAACTGTAACTGAAATAAGGGTGTATGTGCCTGATTCAATGTAGCCTAAAACAGTAATATTCAGAATTATCATATTCAAAGCCATTTTTCTCAAAACTGGTATACTTCAGCGACATGTAACAAGTATACCTTTTTTAAAGTAAATTAAAAGTTCTTTCAAGAAAATGAATATAATTTAAAAAATATTCACGTCAAAAAAAGTACAGCAATAAACAAAGGAATATCAGGATCTCGAGAGCGCCCCCTATATGTTACGTTAAAAATAGGAAGATATTCAGATTCAGCAGTATAACAAACCTTTAAATACCAAATTACAATTAAATATCTCTAAAAATGAACGAGCTTTGCTAAAATATCGAAATAAAAAAATTATCTTTGAAAGGCCATAACTTTTCAATGAAGCAAAATTGTACTGAGATAAATTGATCTATATCGATTTGTTTTGACCCAAAGAAGTCACCCTTGAAGTATGGCCCTTTCTTTACCGGACACCCAGTATATATATGCTATTACATACAGTGAGTCTTTAACTTGGAATAAATTCGGTAAAGCAGAGACAGGTTTTTTTTTCGGAAATATGCTCGGACACGTCGATTAGTATTTTAAATTGCGCTCTTTTTCATCTAAGAACATTTTATACAGCGTGTCCCAAATTTAAGATATGACGTCATCGACTATTTTTTTAAATGACAATCCTATTTTTCTATGACTATTCTTAAATTGTATAATCAAGTTACACATCAAGTTACAAATTTCAAATTTTTATTCCTTTTAGTCATTTGAAAGATATTTAACAAACATTAACTAATTCAAAAAATGAAGAAATCTGCAACTCAATAGTCATAAATTCACTTCACTAAATGCTCAAAATGTTGTCCATGTACTACTGACAATACCCTAAACGGAACTTAAACTCGTATTGAACATTTCTAATTACTTCGGCGGAAATTAGCCTACATTCCTGTCTTATTCGTTCTTTCAACACCTCAATATTTTCTGGTTTGGTCTTAAAAACTTTGCTTTTCAAGTAATAGTCCAGCGGTGTTAAATCCGGAGACCTGGGTGGCCGTTTAAAGAGTCCTCTTCTACCAATCCATCTGCCTGGAAATACATCATCCAGATACTCACGGCCAGGTCTTGCAAAATGAGGAGGAGCACCGTCTTGTTGAAACCAGATGTTTCTATTTGGGACATCAGCTTCAACCGGATCAGGAAACAGAGTAGCCAAATTCGGAACCTGTATGAATTCTGTAAGAATTCTAAATATTTCGCTCCATTGAGATTTTCTTGGAAGAAAATTGGTCCTATTACTCGATCACCAACAATCCCTGGCCAAACATTGACTTTTTCTGGATGTTGAGTGTGGCCTTCCCTCATCCAGTGTGGGTTGTTGTCTGCCCAATAACGACAATTTTGACGATTTACCTGACCATTTAACATAAACGTTGATTCATCAGAAAACAGGACGTTTTCTATGTTTAGAAAATTTCTGTTTAGTAGATCCATCATTTGTTCGCAAAACCGGAGTCTTCTATCCTGATCATCTTCGGTGAGTTCCTGGAGGATTTCCATTTCATAAGGATGCAATTTTTGCGCTTTAAAAATTCTTGCCACTGACGACTGGCTAATTTCGACTTCCCTAGCTATCTGCCTAATGGGGACATGACAATTTTCTTGAACAGAGAGAAGTACATTAAGTTTGACCTCCTCATTGAGCGCACTCTGACGATGATTATTGGTTTTTCTTAAATGCCCGTTTTCCCGAAACTGTTTTTCAATCTTGCTTACGGTACTTTGCGATATGGGTGGTAAATCAGGATGTTTCTCTCTGAATAGTGAATAACTTCATTTTGTGTTCTTGTCCTATCTCCGTAGCCAATCATCATTAAAATTTCAATCTCGTGGGTTTTAGTTAAGTAAGGCATTTTGGCCGATTTTTTAACAAACGGTGTTTATCACAAGACGACAAACTATTAATCTCCTCACTCAATACGAGTCGAATGCGATGCTGCTTTTTTTACTTGTTCTTAATAACTTAAGTGTTTTTATAACATTGTGATAAGACGTCAACCCAGTTTGACAAAAAATTAGTTGATATTTGTTAAATATCTTTCAAATGACAAGGAATAAAAATTTGAAATTTGGTACGAATGTGTAACTTGATTATACACTTTAAGAATAGTCATAGAGAAATAGGATTGCCATTTAAAAAAATAGTCGATGACGTCATATCTCAAATTTGGGACACGCTGTATAAAATGTTCTTAGATGAAAAAAAGCGCAATTTAAAATACTAATCGACGTGTCCGAGCATATTTCCGAAAAAAAAAACTGTTTTTGCTTTACTGAATTTATTCCAAGTTAGAGACTCGCACCGTATAGAACGATTACAATCAGTTTTTGAACGATTATCTAAATATAATCTTAAAATACAGCCTGTTAAATGCGAATTTCTTAGAAAAGAAGTAGCTTACTTAGGACACATTGTAACTAAAAACGGTGTTAACCTGAACCCTGAAAAAGTCAAAGCAATTTTAAAATTTCCAATTCCAGAGAACCAAGAAGAAGTCAAAGCATTTTTAAGTCTAACTGGATATTTTATCGACGCTTTATTAAACATTTTTCAGCAATAACCAAACCATTAACTCAGTTATTAAAGAAAAATAAAATATTCGACTTTAATAACGAATGTAAGAAGTCATTTCAAACATTACAAGAAAAATTAACAACAGCTCCAATCTTGCAATATCCTAACTTTAAAAAATAATTCTTATTAACAACTGATGCAAGTGAATTTGCCATAGGTTCTGTTTTATCCCAAGGAATAATTGGAAAAAACTTACCGATAGCATACACATCACGAACATTAAATGGTACAGAAGTTCGATATTCTGTAATTGAAAAAGAGTTAGTTTCAATAGTTTGGTCAGTTAAACATTTCAGACCCTATTTGTTTGGAAGAAGATTTAAAATCATTACGGATCACAAACCCTTACTTTGGTTGTTTTCAATTAAAGATCTCGGTTCAAAATAGGTGGCGATTAAAATTAGAAGAATATGATTACGAAATTATTCATAAACCAGGAAAAACAAATAAAAATGCGGACGCTCTTTCTCGAATTCGAATTCACGCATTAACCAGTAGTAATCTGAGTAATTCTGATTCAGATAATGAAAATACTGAAATTAATGATGAAGAAATTAATAATATTCCTGATCCAGAACAAGAGATTAAAGAAAAATTTGAAGAATTTGTTACCGAACGAAAAACTAAATCTTTGATAAATTTCAATAAAATTAAAGAAACCAATGACAACGTAATGTTTGCTGCACATGATAACATCATAATGTTAGTTCCTTCAGATGAAAACAGTCCCGTCATACATTATAAAATTTTAATAAAAGACACTTGTCCAGATCCCGAAGATCAAAATTTAAATCTTACGGATATTTTAACTATAAAACAAAGTTTAACTTTACCTAAAAGAACTTATTATATCATTAAAATTCCAAATCTTAAGCTTAACTCTATTAATTTACAATCTTGTTTCAGAATCTTTTACTTAATAAAAAATAAACTACCTGAAAAACATTACTACTTGAACACTCTAAAGCACTTACCTTTCCTAGATATACTAAGTTATATATTTAATGATAAGGAAATAAGTTTTACAATATGTCATGATATTGTTACTGTTCCTCCTGAAGATGAAAGACCAGAAATATTAAAAAATTATCATTCTAGTAAAACTTCAGTTCATAAAGGAATAAATGAAACATTCAGACGAATACGTGATAGATACGTATGGCCAAATTTAAGATCTGATGTTGGAAATTTTATAAAAGCTTGTAAAAATTGTAACCAAACAAAAACTAATCGCAAAAATTTAGATTATCCTCTAGTTGTTACTAAAACTCCCGCTAAACCTTTAAATAATTAACATTGATTTACTAGAAATCAACAGAAGCAATATATTATTGACTATTGTTGACAATTTTTCCAAATTTGCACAAGCTTATCCAATCCCAAATAAACAAACAAATTCAGTAGTTTCAAAATTACTTATTTACTTTCAACATTTTCCGATTCCCATAAGAATTCACTGCGACGTAGGACAAGAATTTAATAATGCACATATGAAAGATTTATCAATTTTGTATAAATTCAAATTAACTTTTAGTGCTGTCGCTCATCCACAATCAAATGGAGTCGTTTAACGATTTCACGCTACATTGTTAGATTCCTTTGTTATCATTGTGATAACCCTCACAAACCAATTTTAGATGGATTAACCTTTTCTATAATTTCATACAATAGAAGTCAATCCACAACAACAAAGTATACTCCTGCTCAAATTGTTTTTGATCATATTCGAGATGACACTACAGAAAAAGTATTTACTGAAGAAGAACTCCAAACTGATTACGTAAACGAAATCAAAAATTTATTTATGACAAAGTAACTAATTCTACTCAAAGTTCAAAAATAAAATCTAAAGTACGATTTGATGCTCATGTTAAAGAAAACAGACCCATTTATAAAGTTGATGATTACGTATACGTAAAAGAATCACAAATTGGAAATAAAATGAAAAACAAATACAACCGTCTTTTTAAAATTATCGGAATAATTAATGATCGTACCGCAGAAATTCAACTAAGTGAACACAAAAAATCAGTAGTAAATGTCAGTAGTAAATTGGAATCAGAGCCCGAATCGAACCAATAAAAGACAATGCCGGTATATTCTTCCAAAAGGAAGGTATAGTAAAGATATCAAATGATAATTGGAAATTAATTGTATATAAAAATATAACGCCAATTCGCGAATCATTTGAAGAAAGCTTAAAAGCGCAAGAGACAATAACTAATCTACTAACAAAGTCAGATTTTAATCCAATATTTAAATTATCGTTTAATAATCACTTATCGCTTTTAAAACAAATTAACTCCCAAATTAAAGAGAAATTAAATGAAATAACATTAACTACAAATAATCGCTATAAACGAGGCATTTTTGACGGTTAGGTTCAATATGGAAAGTCATCACAGGAAATTTAGACGCTTCTGATGGAGATTATTATAATCAGTGCATCGATAAATTAGAAAAAGATAACAAACAATTACAATTACTGATGAAAGATCAAATACAAATTGTTTCAAGTACTATTCAAAATTTTAATAAAACAGTAGTAAACCTATTAATGGATGAAAAAACATTTAATAATGATATTAAAATAATTCAAGAACAATTACATAAATCAGATGAAGCAAAACGATATCTAGAAGTGCAAGTTACAATTCTATCTCGTACTGAACAAATAATGGAAACAAATACAATTCTATCAGATCAATTGAATAACATTATTAATAGTATCTCTTTTCCCCGACTCAAAAGTTTACATCCGTCCATTATTGATCCAAATTTATTACTCTCAGAATTAAGTAAAATATCTTCTAAATTAAATCACGGCAACTTACCTTTCAATCCAACACACGAAAACCTATCAAAATTATTAATGATTACAAAAATCGAAGCTTTTCAAACTAATAACAGAGTTGTTTTCATATTGCATATACTAATAGTTGAAAATTCAGATTATGATTTTTACCATATTTTCTCTGCTCCTACCAAGGATCCTAAAACAAACTTATTCCACACTATTATCCCTTTATTCAAATATGTCGCTATTGCCAGAGATAGTAAACAATACATTACTATCAATTTCGAAGATTGTTCAGAAGAAGTCCTTCGGAACCCCACAACACGTTGCGCTTCTCTCTGGCTCGGCACCGTTGCACTCTGACTACAGCATTTCGGTTTTGAACGTTTCATTACTTTTGATTGAGGCTGTACAAAGTCCCAGAAAGCCTCTTATGTGATATTTGTTTTAGGGAACTGGTCAGTCTCTTACAATTTAAATTTTTGCCGAGTTTGCGGCAATGCCGTTACCTGTAAACTGCCAAAGACCCATACCATTATCATTTCTCCGTCTTCAGGAGCTAATTCCACTTGCCAGAAACCAGTTTTCAAATCCAGAGAAAATCTTAGACTCGGACAAGATATCCAAAGTATCGTCAATACAATCCACACAGAACCGGGTGGAACCATCTTTCTTTTTCACCAATACTACCGGCCATGTCCATGGGCTATTTGACGGCTAGATCACGCGATCCTTCTCCATTTCTGGGATGATTCGTTTGGCTTCATTGCGTTTTGCCAATGATAGCCTTCTAGGGTTTTAACGTATCGGTTTCTCGTTGCCTGTATCTATTTTATGTTGGATCACGTTACTTTAGATCCATTCTCCATTTCGAAAAAATCTTGATAGCGGCAAATAAGATTCTTTGCTGCTGTCTTCTGTTCCAACAGTTTGCGTTGTCAGTTGTCACAATATTAAAGGAAAATTATGATCCCAAGCTATTTCAACACAAATGTTGCTATTATTAAAACACAAATTTTTGTTAAGAAAAACACACATGAGGGAAACCATCACCAGATTGAGAAACACATACAGCCTCAAAGTAGTTCCGATGTATACCATCGTGGAGGTTTGCAGTTCTTTGAAGGCACCTCCTAAGCCAAATTTCTTAGACCAGGAACAAGTGCAATTTGATGGATTTAGGCCCAGTTGTACAATGCCAGTTTAAATTTAAGCTGAACCTTAAACCCTTAACAAATATTATTTTAACAATTGTTGTTAAGGGTTTAAGCTTTGGCTTAAAGTTAAGCTGGAATTATACAACTGGGGCTTAATATTCGGTTTTATTTGATTAACAACTAAAATCAGAATTATATGGGGATTCTTTTAAGACCAAGCATGAATGTTTGAGACAAAGGATTTAACACAGCTTATAAATACGAGCAACGTTAAACTGGGGAGAAGTTTAATGAAATATACTGGTTTGAACATATCGGAGCGCAAGTTGAAGTGACAGTAAACATTAGTTTGGTGAATAAAATCGTAAGAATTTTAACAGATTATTAATTTCATTTTGTAAACAATTTAGAACCCGCTTTGTAAATAACAATAATAATTATTATGCCTTCAATTGTTATCAACTATTTTGTGTTCTACTTTGTGATAAACATACATATTTAAACAAATGGCCATTACAGGAACCTTATTTATATTAAATTCAACTAAATAAACAAATAGTCACTATTGTTGCAAAGGAGAAAATTGTTATTAAAGAATTTGAGCAGCGTTTATTTTGATTTATTTAAAAGCAACGAACGTGCAAAGCATCCAAAAGCGTTAATAGATTTTCATTAATTCAAAACAAAAGAAAAAGTTTTCGCCCTGAATCTAAAAGAATTTCATGTATTTAGACAAATATGTACGTTATTGATGTATAAACAAACAAAATTGGTCAATAACGAATAACGTAGAAAGTGATTTTTTAAATTTTTTATTAACTCTTGCCATGGAATTTGGACGACATGTCTTAACTTTACTGTAGAACAGCAGGAATGCAATGACGCACTTTTCATTTCATGGCAAGAATTAACAAAAAAATTTAAAAATGACTTGGTATATTTCTACAAATACATTTTTCGTATTCAGGCCAAAGTGCTCATCGTCTTCCACTACGCTGTGTTCGGATAATAATTACAAAAATAACACTTGGAATTTGATTTAAAATATTGGAGACTTAAAACGTTAGCTATCTAGTTTATTTTAATTGATACTGAACGAACTGTAAACTTAGTATTGACAAATTCTATTTACAATGAAATTATAGCAACAATATGATTAGTTTTAATTAACGAGAAATCATGTGTTTGATTTGCACTCGTTTAAGTTTCTAGTCGTTGAATTAAACAGATTTTGAATTATTTTATAAATAGTCAAATAACAACAAGTGATACAAAAACAAAAACTCAGAATTTCAGGGTTTCATTTTTCAAACAAATGTATACATAGGTACAATGTGTCCACGGATCGACCTCACAAGAGGAAAAAACTTTTTGAATATTGTAACGATTTTATGGGTTCTATTAATTTTTATTTTAAAACAAAACACGAAATAGTTAATAACTAATTTATTTAAAAGCAAACTAATTAACACTAACATTTAACACTAGATAATTTACAAACTTAATCCTAATTTATTTTAACAGCCGAGCGAAAGGTTATGACGCGACTTTAATTCCGAACTGTCTAACGCTGAATTCAATTCGAACTGTCTCACTCCCGGCCGCGTGCATTTTATATACCGAAGCTGTCGTTCTCGTAATTTCTACATCGCGACAGGCTGCGTCTGATCTAGTTCATTCTGCCGCCAGCACTTTCTCGACTGTCGCCTAAGGTGCGTCGACTAGACGGCTGTGACGCAAGAGACACTCTGACGCCGGCTGGTGTCGACGGATCATTACACTGCCCCCCTCTTAAAAACGTTTCGTCTCGGAACGTTCCTTGTGACAACCTTGAGGGAGGATGTCGAAAGCGGCATGCTGGACCCTTTTTACAACTTCCGGTCTGGAAGAAATAGCAGTCCACGGTTTTCTTACGGCCGACAGCTGCCTGTGGGTGGTGACTGCAGACTAGGACTTCAATTCTCGATCCGTTGAAGATGACTTCTGTCATGCTTCGAATGACTCTCCAGTCCAGTCCGTCTAGTCCGCAGCCCAACTTAGGAATGGCTAATTTCGTCTCCTTGCCTTCTGCCAGCTGTCTCCTCAGGCTCCGTATGTTGCGATAGGCGGGCTTACCGCTTTGTTGTTCTCTTGGTGACTAAGTAGTACACCTGTCATCTTTGACCTGCTTCCGTGTCGATGATCTGCAAGCTCTTGTCCACCATAGGATGCTGTCTTCGGAGTTCCTCGACCTGACCAAATTTCTTCCGGAAAACCTGGGCTATCCCCTTGGACATTCTTAGGTCTTCTGCCACACAGTGGGCCAGACTGTACTTCGGTGGTACTTGAAAAAGGTCTTGCTGCCTCTCTGTGGTTACTCCGAATCGTGCCTTACTTCCGGTAGCGTGATGAGATATAAAGGTTTCGAAATTCACTTCGGAACCTTGCGTCCTTTGTACGTTCCCTTCATTTTCTTCTCCGTTGTAAGGGGCCATTCGGTTGATAACTTTGGGTTTGCCGTGCGGAATCTTTCTGATGCGGTAGATGACATCGTTGATTCGTTTCATCACACTATAAGGACCTTCCCAAGATGTCTGCAATTTTGGGGACAGACCTCGACATCTTTGAGGATTGTAAAGCCAGACCAGTGCTCCAGGTTGGTATCCCCCATTCTGAGCATTGATGTCATATTGCTCCTTCATTCGGTTGCTGGCCGTCTGTATATTGTGACGCACTTGATTGTGAATGTCGTCCATTTTCCTGCGTAGACCGCTCACGTAGTCTTCGTCGGCAGGGACCTCATCGGGTTTCACGCCGAACTTCAGGTCACAGGGCAGTCTTGACTCTCGCCCAAATACCACTTTTGCTGGAGTCTCTCCTGTGGTCTGATGAACGGACGAACGGTATGCCAGTAGAAAAAGGGGAATATATGTGTCCCAGTCTCTCTGGTGATCGGAGACGACCTTGGACAAATGTCGGTTGATGGTTCTGTTGAATCTATCCACCATTCCGTCCGACTGAGGGTGAAGTGCAGTCGTTCTAGTCTTCCGAACGCCGAACAGAGTACAAACTTTCTTGAACAAAGCCAATTCAACGTTCCTCCCTTGATCTGAATGCAGCTCCATGGGCGCACCATACCGACTGATCCATTCTGGGACAAGGACTTCAGCAATAGTCATCGCCTCTTGGTTTGGTAGGGCGTATGCTTCAACCCACTTGCTAAAGTAGTCCATTACCACGACGATGTACTTATTTCCACTATTCGTTTGTGGAAATGGGCTGGCTACATCTATGGCAACTCTCTCAAAAGGACTTCCCACGTTATACTGTTTCATGGGAGCCTTGCCTCGTTTGTGGGGGCCGTTACTGGCTGCGCAGACTACGCACTTCTTGTACCAGTCCTTTACGTCTTCCTTGCAGTTTACCCAGTGGAATCGCTCGCGCACCTTTTCCATAGTCTTCTTGATTCCCAGATGCACTTCCGGCACCCTATTCTTGGGAATCAGTAACTGTGTCTTCTGTTCCGTGCCTTCCTGGTTCTCGACGATTCGTTTCAGAAGACCATGATTCAGCACTATGGAGTCCCATTGCGCCCAGTACGACTTTACGGATGGTGCACACGGTGCTATCTCTTCCCAAGTAGGCCTTGCCTCCCTACTTTTCCATTCCAGCACCAATTTCAAATCCTGATCGTTCTCCTGGTCTCGTCGCAATTATTCACCTTGCCATTTGTCGTTTACGACGGCCGTCCTCGCAGTCGTGGCTACTTTCTCCTCCAGATGTCTACAGTGCTTACAGTCTTCGGCACAAGGTCTTCTTGACAAAGCATCGGCATTTCTATGGCTAGTTCCGGCCCGATGCTGGATTTCAAAATCGTATTCCTGAATTCGTTCGATCCATCGTGCAACTTGTCCTTCAGGATTCTTGAATCGGAGGAGCCATTTTAAAGCGGCATGGTCCGTCCTCAGGAGGAAGCGTCTGCCATATAAGTACTTGTAGAAATGTTCTATGGTCTTTACCACGGCTAGCAGTTCCCTTCTAGTGACGCAATAATTTCGCTCCGGCTTTGACAGGACTTTACTGAAATAGCCGATCACCTTCTCTTGCCCTTCTTGGATCTGGGAGAATACGCCACCGATACTAACGTTGCTAGCGTCGGTGTCCACGATGAACTTGCCTTCTGGGAGAGGGTAACTCAGAATAGGAGCACTTATCAAGTACTGTTTTAGTTGTTCAAAAGTAATTTGGTAATGTTGGTCCCATTCAAATGGACGACCTTCTTCGATGAGTTTTGTCAACGGTTTAGCAATGTCCGCAAATCCGGGAACATAGCGACGATAGTAAGTGCACAGGCCTAGGAAACTCCTTATCTGGTGTTTATTTTTGGGAATTGGCCAGTCCTTCACGACCTGAATCTTCACTGGATCCACGGCGATTCCATTCCCATTAACAAAATGGCCTAGATAATTCACTTCCTTCTGGAACAGGTGGCACTTCTTAAGACTAAGCTTTAGTCCAGCTCCGCGAAGCCGCTAGAACACTCCTTCCAGGTTCTTCAGATGGTCGTCGAAAGTTTTTCCCACCACAATTATGTCGTCCAGGTATACCATGCACGTTGTCCAGGACAGACCCTTCAGAACCGTCTCCATTAGCCTCTCGAATGTCGCTGGGGCATTACATAACCCGAACGGCATCACCGTGAATTGCCATAGACCCATACCAAGGGAAAACGCCGTTTTTTCTCGATCTTCGGGCGCTAGTTCCACTTGCCAATATCCACTCTTTAGATCCAAGGTCGAGAAGATCTTTGAACCGGCCAGGGTGTCATCAATCCGTGGCAGAGGATAGCTATCCTTTTTGGTGACGTTGTTGAGCAATCGATAGTCTACGCAGAACCGTGTGGATCCATCCTTCTTCTTCACAAGCACCACCGGTGACGCCCATGGGCTGCTTGATGGCTCAATCACATTGTCTTTTTCCATCTCACGAATAATGCGTTCTGCTTCCTCACGCTTCGCCAATGGTAACCTCCTTGGAGCTTGACGGATGGGCCTTTCTTCTTCTGTCTCTATCTTGTGTTTGACGATGTCGGTTCCCAAAGAAACTCTTTTATTATATTGATTTTACGCAATCATATTATGTATAAAAACATTCATCTTCTCGGAAAACCTCAGAAACCATGCTGAAACTGGAGTCACGAAATACGGAGTGTGAAAATTTAACATTTTTGAGTTTAATTTGTAGAAAACAAAGCAAACAAATTTTCAGACTCTCTGTATTTCTTGACTCTAATTTGAGTACGGTTTCTGAGATTTTCTAAGATGAGTGTTTTTATATAGAATGTAATCAATAATAAAAAAGATTCTTTGGTTATTTGAAATAAAATGAATTTGAATACTTCAGATTACAAATGAGGAGCATTTTGGCAAAACAGGACATGTCCATTTTGCACCAAAAATGAGATTTTAGTAACCAGTAGTCAAGAATTTACTGATTTAAATAAAGTATGTAGATGTAAGTAATTCAAATTGACCATACTCTGTTTTAAATGCATAAAAAGTTAGGATGCTCAATTAAAACTTGCTAAATGCTTTTGATAGTATGAGAAGGCGCGTAAATTTATGCATTGAACAAGGCGGAAGACAGTTCCAACAGTTATTTTAATTTGTCTTGTTTAAAAAATGTTATAATTCTTCCATTTTACTTTTCAAATTAGTCAATATTAATTCTAGAGATAAAATAATAACGAAGTTAGAACTACAACACATTCGGTGACATTTGCATGTTATTATTTGAAAACGATGATATAAGCTAAGAGAGTCGCTTTCCATTTCATGGCCGCCCTTTTGATGTCTCGGAAGTAAGATTTGGATGCATCCGACGTTCACAGTTTTTAAGGAGATGAGTACGGTGTCCTGTAAGCTTTCTGTACGCCTCATGTACATACGTTTTCAACATAAAATAAAACATATAGTATATGTAACATGACAGCTAACAAAATGAACCCTACGTGAATTTATAGAACGAGCAACGAATCTGATTCAGTAACACATCGATACCAACAAAAGCCTTCAATTACACATATATGAACGTGTCGTCTGATGGTTTTAAATGAATGGACAGTGTCCAGATTTGCAGCAGCAACAATTGCCACTAATGTCCGATGACAGATGTGGTCGCAGCCACCCACTATCCAAAGCGGTAATAAATGGCTCCATTACCCGCAAACGATTCGTGTTACTCTCGCCCTATTAACTTCATTTAATGGTCAATTTGCCCGGTTTATTTTTATTTATCGAGGTTTGTCGTTTTAATTGCGCTTTTAATGGCGCAGGAATTTCATTATTCCGATTCAGTTTGGTCCGAATTTAACTTTCACCTAGTCATATGCCCTTTGAATAAATAATTGTTAAGGAACGATGACATTTAAAATCCTTCTGGAACATTACCCAAAAATTTTGAATTTAGAAGATAAAAGCCAGTCAAAAGTATTACCTCGTACTACACGGAGAAAAAACATATTGTTAATTTAATCGCAAGCAGAATTGTTGGGATATTGTTACTCATCCATACACAAATATTGAGTTGAATAAACACCACAATGCAATTATAACAATTTTATAGAGAACATTTACATACTCAACAAATAGTTATACTAACAAGCGTTTATGGTTAAAAAATTGAGAGACATAGTAGGTATTCATTATTTTATGTTTGATTCACCAGTACCGTAATTCCACTCGAACACATTTTGTTAATGCAGTATTAACAATTTCTAACAGTTCCCAATAAAATAGTTTTGCGTTTGCGTAAAGCAGATCAAGTATCTACGGTTAATTGATGAAAGTGTTCGCTGGTGCGTAGTTTATTTCTGATGCTGGGTGATAGTGGTGGTGAATTTATTTAACTTTAAATCTTCATTACTTTAATTGTATTACTGATATGAAGAACGTAGTTGAATAACTTCGATTATGGGGAGAGGCGAAACATGTGTTAATAAAAATAGCGCTAAATTATAATTTAATTACATAAATATTTTGATCCAACAATATGTACAGTATGTGTAGGTGTTACTTGGAAAATATACTTCTCAGTTCAAAAGGCTTTCTTTCCTAAACACCACTACTATTCCAATCCTACTGTTAGCTTAACAACAATGTTCTTTTCATTTTATACGGTAAAACTTTACTTGCACGTGATTTAGTTTTTCTTTTGTGTATATGAAGTCACCAAATATGATTATGAAAACAACAAGAATTATGTTAGCTTAATACCAAGAATGGAACAGTATTAACAAGGTATGTTGTGTGTGAGTTTATTTTAATCATTGGTAAAAACAATACTTGCAGCTTTCCACAAAAAAAAAACGTTGAACTAACAATATAATATTTGTGTTGTATATATGACACCCAATTCTTCGTATAGTTGCGAACAGAAAATTTCGGATACCCTGTCATTAGACTGACGTAAGAGTTGAAAAATACCTTGATGTAAATCAGCCTTTATTGTCATTTTGATTGACGTTTGGAAATTAAATTTAGAAGTTTATTATCTGTCAGGCATCTACACACATAAAAGTCTGGAGTTAATTCAAACACTTTTTCTACTCCTTTTCGGTGTTCCCTCGCGTCCATCCGTTTCTGCTGTGAAAATAAACGTTTAGGACGTTTGTCTTTAAAAAGTGTTACCGAGGGCTTCAAAAATGGCATTTTAATCCTTGCAGTAGTTATTTCTATCTTTCAAGGAATTAATATTATCCAGGAAAAGAGAGAGACTTAACTTCTGAGGTAGTAGTTGTCACGCATTTCTATCCTTAAGGGAGTTAGTATTAACCTGAAAATGAAAATCTCTATTGTTGGGGCAGTCACTTGTATCTTAACTTGTATTTTAACTACTCCAAAGACAGGAATGTACTGTTTTCAATACTGCATCTGTTTCCTTATACCTATACCTCAAGATGTAAAACTTTACGAAATAAGTATTAGATATGCAGGCATTTGGTTATTGTTTTTGAAATATTTGTAACAATATATAAAGAATCAAATAAAAGCCGTCTTTTATCCCTTGTTCTTTTGTGCGGATATAATTAAATTCCTTATTGCAGGAGGAAAGGGAATATAGATATTCATAAGGCCTTGCCAATATTCCCCGGTAAATAAGGCTTTTTTCCACGACTACTTAATAATATTGTCATTACTCAACACTTTTTAATTGACTAATGACATTGAGTAAGTATCATAGCAACCACCAATGAAAACAATCAAATAGATTCCCTTGTACTGCACTGTTTATAAACGTCAGATTTATTTTCGACCGCGTTCTGTTAAAAAATAAAAAAAAAAAAAAAATTTCATTAGTAGTCGTGGAAAAAGTATAGTATTCAACTCCTGAGTAATGGCTATTAATCAATCGAATAAATTACAACACGAGCGAGTGATTAATAACCATCATTACTCGGTCATTGAATAATATACTATTATCATCTATGGTACCATTTGTTATTATATCACTATTTTTAACCTACTTGTTGCTATTATACAGTGTAAGTCTCTAACTTGGAATAAATTCAGTAAAGCAAAGACAGTTTTTTTTTTTCGGAAATATGCTCGGACACGTCGATTAGTATTTTAAATTGCGCTTTTTTTCATCTAAGAACATTTTATACAGCGTGTCCCAAATTTGAGATATGACGTCATCGACTATTTTTTTAAATGGCAATCCTATTTCTCTATGACTATTCTTAAAGTGTATAATCAAGTTACACATTCGTACCAAATTTCAAATTTTTATTCCTTGTCATTTGAAAGATATTTAACAAATATCAACTAATTTTTTGTCAAACTGGGTTGACGTCTTATCACAATGTTATAAAAACACTTAAGTTATTAAGAACAAGTAAAAAAAGCAGCATCGCATTCGACTCGTATTGAGTGAGGAGATTAATAGTTTGTCGTCTTGTGATAAACACCGTTTGTTAAAAAATCGGCCAAAATGCCTTACTTAACTAAAACCCACGAGATTGAAATTTTAATGATGATTGGCTACGGAGATAGGACAAGAACACAAAATGAAGTTATTCACTATTCAGAGAGAAACATCCTGATTTACCACCCATATCGCAAAGTACCGTAAGCAAGATTGAAAAACAGTTTCGGGAAAACGGGCATTTAAGAAAAACCAATAATCATCGTCAGAGTGCGCTCAATGAGGAGGTCAAACTTAATGTACTTCTCTCTGTTCAAGAAAATTGTCATGTCCCCATTAGGCAGATAGCTAGGGAAGTCGAAATTAGCCAGTCGTCAGTGGCAAGAATTTTTAAAGCGCAAAAATTGCATCCTTATGAAATGGAAATCCTCCAGGAACTCACCGAAGATGATCAGGATAGAAGACTCCGGTTTTGCGAACAAATGATGGATCTACTAAACAGAAATTTTCTAAACATAGAAAACGTCCTGTTTTCTGATGAATCAACGTTTATGTTAAATGGTCAGGTAAATCGTCAAAATTGTCGTTATTGGGCAGACAACAACCCACACTGGATGAGGGAAGGCCACACTCAACATCCAGAAAAAGTCAATGTTTGGCCAGGGATTGTTGGTGATCGAGTAATAGGACCAATTTTCTTCCAAGAAAATCTCAATGGAGCGAAATATTTAGAATTCTTACAGAATTCATACAGGTTCCGAATTTGGCTACTCTGTTTCCTGATCCGGTTGAAGCTGATGTCCCAAATAGAAACATCTGGTTTCAACAAGACGGTGCTCCTCCTCATTTTGCAAGACCTGGCCGTGAGTATCTGGATGATGTATTTCCAGGCAGATGGATTGGTAGAAGAGGACTCTTTAAACGGCCACCCAGGTCTCCGGATTTAACACCGCTGGACTATTACTTGAAAAGCAAAGTTTTTAAGACCAAACCAGAAAATATTGAGGTGTTGAAAGAACGAATAAGACAGGAATGTAGGCTAATTTCCGCCGAAGTAATTAGAAATGTTCAATACGAGTTTAAGTTCCGTTTAGGGTATTGTCAGTAGTACATGGACAACATTTTGAGCATTTAGTGAAGTGAATTTATGACTATTGAGTTGCAGATTTCTTCATTTTTTGAATTAGTTAATGTTTGTTAAATATCTTTCAAATGACTAAAAGGAATAAAAATTTGAAATTTGTAACTTGATGTGTAACTTGATTATACAATTTAAGAATAGTCATAGAAAAATAGGATTGTCATTTAAAAAAATAGTCGATGACGTCATATCTTAAATTTGGGACACGCTGTATAAAATGTTCTTAGATGAAAAAGAGCGCAATTTAAAATACTAATCGACGTGTCCGAGCATATTTCCGAAAAAAAAACCTGTCTTTGCTTTACCGAATTTATTCCAAGTTAGAGACTTGCACTGATCGTCTAAAGTAACGTAATATACAATAATGTCATCCATCTAAATCATACACATTTCATTTTGTAAACCAGTCATAATGTTATCCATTATGCGTTGGAAAGTTGCTGGAGCATTTTTCAATCCGAAAGGCATTCGTAAGAATTCATAATGACCATTTTCTACTGTAAAGGCTGTTTTTGAAATATCTTTCTTATCAATTTCGATTTGATGAAATCCGAATGTTAAATCAAGTGTTGTAAAATTTACCTAGATGATCCAAAAGATCTTCCATATTTGGAAGGGGATATCTATCACCTACTGTTATTTCGTTCAGTTTTAGATAATCAATAACATTACGCCACTGTTGTTCACAACTTGCATCTAGTTTTTTAGGAACAACCCAAACTGGGGAAGACCATGGACTAAAAGATGGTTGGATTATATTTTGTTTCATCATTTCAGAAATTTGTGTTTTTACTTCTTGTTTATGAATGTGGGGGTATCTATATGTTTTTGAAAAAATCGGCTTTGCATTACCCGTATCAATTTCGTGTTTTATTTGATTTGTAAACGTGAGTTGATCACCTTCTAAATAGAATATGTCTTGAAATTTTAAACATAATTTTTGAATTTTTTCTTCGGGATTTAAACGTGATGATCTTAATTCAGGTAAAATTCTTTCTTTACGTTGTAAGTGTTTACAATTACATTGCAAGGTATCTGAGGTATTTTATTGATTGATTCTATAGGAAGAGGACCAAGTAATATTTTTTCATCTTTTTCACCAATATTTGCAATTGTTGTAATGAATTTACCTTTATCTATTTTTACTAGTGAATTTGGGATTTTAATTTGTTGAGTGACTTTAAGTTCAGGGCAAACGCCTTCAGTTAACTTATTATCTTCTGCAAATAATTCTACGGTTTGTACAGTTCTTGCAGGAATTGTTAATTTAATGACACGACTGTTATGTGTTTCAGGCCAGTCTTGATAAGAATGTAGAGTTAATACTCCATAGCTTAAAATTAACTTTTCATGAATTAAATCAATCCTAACTCGGAATTTTTGTAAAAAGTCTAAGCCTAATAAGCCGTCAAAGAGAAATGCGAAATCAATTAAATAAAATTTATGAAAAAGATTTTTAGCGACTTGAATTTTTACACTCTTAAGCCAAGTACTAACGGTGACACTTTTGTGTCTAGATCGAGTGTATACACCGAGTGTCGGCGTGTGTACAGCGTCTGAGATCGGTGTCGCTAGAGCGAATTGCAGTATCGCAAGTGTCGTTGCAATTCACGTGAGGACTATTTAAAACGAGTGTCGAAAAGAGGTCTAGCATATTTCAAATCTTTCGGAAATTTTTAATCAGTGTCGCAACGATGTCGAAGTTCGAGTGGACCAAGGAAAAAGCAAAGAATTTGATATCCCTTTTGGAAGGGCTCACAATCCAAGCGGACAGCTTCAATAAATTGAAAAACTGCCTCAAAAATTTAATACAATTTTAGGAGAAATATTTTTAAATATCTGGCCTGTTGCCAGAAATTTTAGTGATAACGCTAATCTTTCTGCCTGAGGTATGCTGTGTCTCTTTTCTGTATTTTTGATGTAATTTCTTCCAATAAGTAGTCAAAATCTGGAACTGACGTACAAAGAAAACTCTTGTACAATTTCTCATTACCAGGTCTTATTTCACGAATAACGTGTTATAGCAACCGAATAGTATCTTATAATACAAGTGCATAAGAAAGCCTTTAAAGCACGCGCGACGGGTTTAAATGCTCTTATGCACGTATATTATACGATATTTTTTATTATACCTGCCCTAAAATGCGAAAATTAGAAAGACATTAAAATTTAAATTCATTTTGTAAAGTTGCCTGTGGATCGCATTTTGAATCGTTAACGTGGAGATTGTATGTGTTGTTCCCTAAGCAACTTTAAAACACGGCGTGCTTTAATCGCCCTTTTTCCGCACGCTTTTTAGTTTTAAAAACAGGGATTTTGATGCAGGTATAATAAAAAATTTATTTGTTTTTCACCCTCTCCTTTATCCACAACTTCCTTTTTGGTCTTCTCCAATTTATATTTTTATTGCAGTACAAGTATCTACCACAGCAGCAAATATCTGTCCATCAATTGTTTGATTCAGGAAAATTGCACAGTAAAACACTACCCCGAAATTCGTAATCTAGCGAAATCGTAGAGAGGTGTAGACAAACGTGACACTTTTTGCCGACACTTGAATCCGAAACTAGTGTCCGACACTACTCTATCTTAAGAAATTGCAGGACGTGTGGACAGTAAAGATACTGCTCTAGACACAAGTGTCCGCTCTAAGTGTCGCCGTGTGTACTTAGCTTTAGACAGAATAGTTGCTTTATTATTAAAACTATGTAACATAAGATCTTCTTCGTCAATTTTTGAATTTTTTTCTTTAGCGATGGATTCTTTTAATAAAGAAACTGGAGCACCTGTATCGATTAGGTAAGTATAGCCTTCTTGACTTTGTACATAGAAGAGTTTACGTACGTCGGTAAAATGATTTAGCACTAATGATTGACTAGAATTTCTATTATCATTTGCCGTATAGATTGTTTCTCTAAAATTTAACAATTCTCCATCTGGAGAAATAGTATTATCTTGTGAAATAAAATTTACACTTCGCGCTTGGGGATTTTTTTGAATTACAGATGTTCTTTGCTGATTTATTATTGGTGGACTTTGATTAAAATTAGCACTCGAGGTACTTGGTATTGCATTTTGAAAGTTACCATTATTATTATTATTGCAAAAATTTTGGTTATTTCTTTTGTAACAATTAGAAATTAAGTGACCTTGTTTCTTACAATAATTACAAAATTTTGATTCACTAGAATACTTATTTTGTTGTGAATGATTATTATTACTTGAATAATTATTACTTCGTTGACCACCGTAATTTTCTTTAGGAAAACTTTTAGATGTATTAAAAATATTTTTCATTACAGGTTTAGTACATATTTCTAATTTTTTTTAAATACGCAATATTTTCTTCTTCTATTATGAATTGTTGAACTTGATCTAACGTTTCAGGTCTTTGAGTTCTTATTACTGTACCAAATGTATCATTTAATCCAGATAAAAATGTTTTTAAACCTATTCGTTCGTGATGTTCATTTAATACTTCTTTTTGATTTGCTGTTAAATCGGGATTTAAAGCAACACTATTTCTAATTTTAGTTAATAAATCTTCAGTACGTTTGATATAATTACGCGGTGTTTCATTATTTTTCTGAAAAGAGGAAGTTAAATCACGTAACAATCCTTCGGTATCTCTACAATCTCCATAATGACCAATTAATAATGATCGAATTTTTTCCCAAATATATAAATTTCGTGAAGAAATAAATCGTTTAGCTTTTCCAACTAATTTACTTTTAATTACGAAAATTAAAGTATCGTTTAGTTCGGGATTAGCACGTCTTGTAGAACAAGTGGCAAAACATAACACCCTGAAACTCACTTGGGTTAAAGGACACTCTGGAACATTTGGCAATGAGCAGGCAGATGAACTAGCTAGACAGGGAGCCGGGCAACCCTTTTGGGGCCCCGAACCGGCCATAATGCCGTCATCAAGTCTGTACAATGCCTTACTGAAATAGAGATCTCAGAATCGACATACCGATAGATGGGCAAAGCTAAACAAGTGTCGCCAAGCGAAAGAGGCTATAACGGCCCCATCGCGTAAACTGACACGATTCTGTATGCAACTACCCAGGAAAAGACTACGTTTATTCGTAGGAATACTCTGGGGCCACTGCAAATTGAACAAGC
The DNA here is from genome assembly GCA_958336345.1 of Dorcus parallelipipedus. Taxonomy (NCBI): domain Eukaryota; kingdom Metazoa; phylum Arthropoda; class Insecta; order Coleoptera; family Lucanidae; genus Dorcus; species Dorcus parallelipipedus. The sequence continues at coordinate 13,918,747 of OY284479.1, forward strand.
ATATGCATCGCATAGGACTAACAAACAGCCCAAATTGTAGAGGTTGTAATCTAGAGGAAGAAACGGTTGAGCATATCCTTTGTGATTGCCCAGCACTTGCCTCAATCAGAGGTTCCATGTTAGAGGATTTCTGGCCTGACATGGCTGGAATTCGCAGTGTCCCTCCGTCAGACGTTCTCGGCTTCATCGAAAGAGTGGGATGGCTCGAGGAACGCTGACAGTTAAACACTGCTGAACATGGGGGTAGTACAATGGGCCCAAATTGTGGCCTAAGTGCATGTGGATTCTCATTCACCCCCCACACCAAATCCAGAATCCAGCACGTCTTGTAATAAAATTACAAGCTTCAATAAAATCATTTAAAGTACTCTGACAACCGTCAAATTCAGGTACCATATCACGCAATTCCTTTAAAGTGAATTCTGCCATGTTAGACGGAATTAAAGGATACGAAAAATAAAGAGGAATATTTAAATATGTGGCAGTTGCAAAACAACAAAATAATTAACTTACAGATAAAATGCTATGATCATCCGTGCAAGTTCCATTGAGACGAAGTTCTTTATGTCTGGTTCAGGAAAGGGACCGCTGATCAGATCTTGAAACTTCAGAAGATGAGCCACGTAGATTCTTTGTTTTTTCAGTGATTGTGCCGGAACACCAATCTTCCTGGATTCTGGAGTTCTTCAAATAGAAGTTTTCCCTGGATTTCTGGAATACCACGAAGGTTTTATTCTTGAAAATCCTCGAATCTCTTGAAAAATCAAACTGACTGCGCCAATCTTACGTTGGTGATTGTAGAAGACACTTTTTAAAAAACTGTTATTTTACTGAATAACAACTATATTTTAATTATAATCGAAATACAGGAAAATACACAAAGTTATGACGGTTCTGAAGTGTTCTGCAGAATCGCAAAGTGTTCTACGGAATCGTAAAGTGTTCTGACGAAAGGTTTACAAGATTTAGTTTATATACGGTATGATATCATTGCAGGGGGCAATTAGTCGAAATTAGTCATGCGAAAACAAATTGCCAAAATAAAATGTATAAACTTATTAGATCATGCGTAACTGACGTAATCTGCTAACCAAGGGTGAGTATGCGTGTTGATGTTTTATTTTCTAAGTTTTACGTGAAGGAATCCGTAACATGTATGTGTGTGTGTTTGAGTCAGAAATCGGCCGCAAGATGTCGTTTGTGTTAGGTCAAAAATCAGTCACAAGATGTCGCGACCTAAATTTTATATAAAGGGGTGTTAGAGACAGTTAAGCGCATTTGCACTGGATATGTGATAAGGAGAGAATTCTCCGAGATAAATATCGTGAAGTGCTCTTAACTTGTGGTGTGTCTTCACGCTTAACACAGTGCTTGAATGCGAACGGCCACCATTTCGAACATTTATTATAATTTGTTTCTAGTTTTTTATATCAATTTTTTGCCATCTGAAGTAAGTGTGGATAGTTTTCGTTAAATATTCTGCAAGTTCTGCTAACAATTTTGTCGCATTTTCCGTGTATAAAAAATAAATTAAGAATTTCTTGATTTGTATAAACATTATTTTCGTTGCTTTTATTCATTTTGCAACTTGAAATGAAACTTCGTAAAGGCACTCTATTAGTTAATCAGTTTTAATAACTTGACATTTGAAAAATTATTTTTTATAATGGTAAAATTTTCCGTTTTTTGGAAATAACTCTAAAACGGTTTGATTTAGGTATAGGAACATGTAATACCACTTTGTGCCAAATTTTATCACCAATTTGATTACGCAACGAAAAATCTGGCATTCCATTTGAAAAAATCGATTTTTTTACATTTTTAACTCTTGATGAAAAGTATAAATTTAAGAATTATTTTCAGGCAAAGATGTTTATTTTAAAGAATACCTACGATAAAGGGATCTTTAAACTACAAACTTAATTAGATTTCAATTTTCTATCTCGATTCAAATAAGAGTTACAACCCATTTTGAAAACGTCAACCACCTGCCATGATTTCGGAAAATAATTTTTATCTCAAAACCTGTAATAGATAGACATGGTATGGTTTCAATAAAAAAGATTCAAAATTATGATTCCCATCTAAAAGTGCAAAAATAAATAGGGTGTTCCATTTAAAATAACAAAGTAGATGGCGACTTCCGGTATAACCGGAAATGCTAGACATCTGAAGATATTTTAGCTGAAGAGAACTCAATCACTTATATCTAATTCTAAATGTTAAAGTTTCTATTTTGGCCAGAACCCCATAAACTTCTAATGAAAGGTCTCGCTGGGACTCCCTGTATAAACCTGAGTGAACGCACCAGTGATTTTATTCAGTGCGGAAAAAATGTGGCGTTCAAAATTGGTTACAGGAATTACCTTATTTTTGGATGTTGAGTCATTCTGGTTAATTAACAGATTTAAGGTCAACTTCTGGAAAAAATTGACACGTAGGTTATTAGCGATAATCATTGTTCTAAAGTTTTTTTTTTTTACCTGTAATACCACAAAATATGAATTTGCATAGTAATGTGATTTTACTTATAACTTCGTATTATACCGAGTGGAACATAAAAAATTCTTAAGTGCTGTAACCTCCTTATTTTTTATCCGATTTTAGTAAATTGTACGTCGAACAAAATCGTTTTAACACCCTAACCTGATCTGCTGTGAATTTTTTTTCACAACTATTTTTTGATTAAGTTTGTTTTTTTATATCGCACTATATATTTTTTGTACTTATTCTAATAGAGATTTTGTTTCTGAATATAGCTGCAATAAAATGAGAAGTAAAATATTTATTTTAAATAAAAGAAATCGAAATTTACAAAATTCAAGTAACCATAATTTTTACCAAAGCAACTGTTCGATGTGTTTGTCCCAGACACATTCGACTTCTTCTACTGACGCCCATTGCTGCAAACATTTAGTTCTAAAACTTGATCTTGAATTTCACGTGTGATTCCTTTGGGTATTTTAAAAGATCCAAAATTTAGTAAATTTCAAACCCGTCTTCCAAATTTATCAGCACATGGAAGCAAGCTGTCAGGAAAACGATTTCAATAAAGTCGCAAGGCAGATGCAGAGTTTTTCCGCTTTCAAAATATGATTCAATCATATCCACACAGTCCTCGTTATCCATTATAATCACAAATGTGAGAATTTATTGTCAATAACTTTAAATTTTAATAAAATGCGCGACTGACAGACGTCCATAGCTCACTTGTCCTTTTGCAAATGTACAAGGCACCTTTATTATTGTTTAATGTCATTGCTTGATTTTTAAAATTTTTACATTACCCAATACTTTAAATTCTCGTTTCTTTTTCCATTCACGGGTATGGTTGTTACAATTAAAAAATCTCTATTAAAAAGAATAAAAAATAAATAGTAGTGCAATTTGAGAACAAAAAGTTGACTATCATCTGTCAAAAGGGAACTAAAAAAATATTAAATCAACCTAAATTATGACAATTTTGTTTGATGTATCATTTATTGAAACATTTACATATTCCACCAGGGCAGGGTTCATAAAATATGAGATATAAAAATTAGCACTAATAGGTTAGTTGTTAAGCTTTTCTAAATAAATCAATCTTGCTTTCAATGTACATATTTTTTTTATATACAGGATGTAATCGATTAAGCTTCACTTATTAATATTGTAAGGTCAATCAATTTAACTTGAAGGCTTCCGCGGTCGTCGTCCATGTTTGAATTGGCTTCCGTTTGGAACCGCGTCACGTTGACTTCTTCTACTGCCGACGTTTCGTTCTCCATTGCAGAAGAACTTCCTCAGGGCTGCTGCTGCTGGTGGTGTTGCTGCTGCTTCTCGTTAGTCGTTGAGACTGAGTGGGTATATCTGTTGTCATGGTATTTATAGTGATCGGTTGGGGGTAGTGGGTTGGAACGGTGACCGGGGATTGATCTGTTGGGGCGTGACGGATCGTTAATGAGATATTTCCAGGCATTGTGGAGGTAAAAGCCAGTATCACGGTTCACGGATTTTACGATTGAAAAAATGAGATGAGCGGGCTAGAAGTTTTGTGTCGGAGAATAGGATTTGGTGACCGGTTTCTGGTTTGTGTTCAGCTAGGGCCGAGCCAGTTATTTGTAGTAGTCTAGTATGTTCAGAAACACGAGTGCTAACAGACCGTTTTGTTTCACCGATGTATACACGTCCACTGAACAAGGAATTCGGTACACAACTTTGGATTGTAAATTGATTTGATGTTCTGTTGTTTGAGTAATTTGCCGATTCGATCTGTTATGGTTATCAGGTTCAGAACGTGGAGCTAGCACAATACATTTTAAAAATTTACGTCTTTCTTCGATTCACATCATTTATTTTTATATCTAAGAATTTTACAAAAATCAGTTTTTGTGATAAATAAAATGAAGCTTCAAAGGTATACCAATTTTTTTTTGTTTTCGTCTTTACAGAACATCAAAATTTTCTTTGCACTGTTATTTTCAACAATTTCTTGTATCTATATCTAGTATCTATATTAATTCATTAAATAGGGATGTGTGATATATGGAAAAGCATCAGAAAAATGGATTTATTTAATGGTACTAAAATCCAATGTGGCGGCCGAGCTTTTTCCCGAAGTATTACGGCTTTTTATATATCGCCGGTTGACACCCTTATTTGAACACCCGGTACATATGTATTTACGTAATAAAGTTTGAAAATATTTTTTTTATACGAGTAGTAGTATGTACTATGCCCTACAAAAAATCTAAATACGACAAATTAATTGTTAAAGATATGTAATTATAATTGGAATTTTGTATGAAATAAGGATAACAAATTCGCAAATAACTGTGTAAATTATTCCGATCCATTTATTGGTATAATTAGTATTTAACTAATCTGACAATCGGGCAAGTTGATTGCATTCGCGGCGGTATTGCACGTAAACAAAATAGCTGTTTTAAACGTCGGTTATATTGTACAGTTTTTGATCAAATCGCGATCAGATTACAAAAAAAAAATGTAGAAAAAATTCTGCGGAACAGTTTGTAATGAATTATAAATATTACATAAATATAAATGTAACCAAAAAAGTAGGTACGTTTAGATCAAAGCGCCAAATTCACAGCAGGTTTGTTCGGGTTCGCACAAAAGCAGTCCTACAACCGTCATGTCAGAAGCATGCGCAAAACAACAAAGGGGTTCGGGCTTTCTCAGAACAGTCATGGATCAAGTAATCCAATGTTTTCGTTTTTCTTAGGACAGTCCAGACACAAAACAAAATTATAGGAATTAACAATCAAAAATCATCTTGACACACATCTCAATTTAGTTTTATTATTACTTGGTTATTAGCTGGAAAGGGAAAAAGAAAGGAAACGAAATTGGATAAGTGTGTACCTGTAAGGAAGAACATACTAATTGAATTATTCAGAAATAAGAATTAAGATATTCTGGTAATTGTCCTGGGGACGATGGTGTTTAAATTTCTGGGGTTGTTTGGAAATCTTATAATCTCAGACAGGATTACTAGAAATTGATTCAGGTGAAATTAGTAATAAATAATTATCGCCACAAAAGAATGATACTTGATTACATTTGCAAGGAATCGCTTAAACAAATCTGTTTTCTTGGAAAATGTGAAACGTCTTATTAAACCTCAAGTTCATCGCAAGTTTCGTTGTTAATTATTACGCGGCGCTCTCCATCTACTAGATCAAAATTAAAGCCATATTATTATTTTTCGTCCCAGAAAATCCCCATAACGTCAATTTTTAAAGCAATATGTCAAAAACTTTAAGAATTGAAGGCCCCAGTCGGACAACTCGGTAAAAACTATTTGGGGTGAAAAGTAGGTATATCCAAAATGTTGACCCCCAAAATTGGGGTTATTATTTTATCAAATTTCGTTGTGACTTAGTGGAAATTTCAGTTGGGGGAACAATGAAAATTTCGTAACATTGGTTTTCAGGAAACTCTCCTGATTTTGGAAAAACAGTTTTTTGTTTTTCCTGTAAAATTGCTAATTTGGTCTTTACCGAGTTGTCCGATTGGGGTCAATTATTATTGAAGCAAATTGAAATGAAAATGTTGGTTTTAACGCCCTGTATCTCTTTTATTATCAACTTTTGGAGTTTAGCTAAATCGTAATAATTTTGTCAGGAATCCACTGTTGCTCTGTGTTTCATTATTTTTGGACCAGCTTATATAATATAAAGATAATGAATAATTACGATAATAATGGGTAGAGGCGCAAATGTTGTGATGCAATATTTTTATTTAATGGTCCGTTTTCACGCTCAAGCAATTTGCGCAAATGGATTTGTGCAAGCATTTGCGCATACAAATTTGCTTGCGCCAATGCATGCAGTTTGCCAACCTTTTTAGCTTGTGCAAGCAAAAAAATACGTTTTCATGCAACGACTTCCTTGTGTGCACAAGTACATTTGCGCAAATTGCTTGAGCGTGAAAACGGACCATAACAATTGGACACTTCTGCATACAGCTTCCCAAATGTGCAAGTCCGCAATTGACCCGAATTAGAAATATAGAACCAAAGAACAATGAAGAACAAATCGTTTTATGTTAAACACCGTTATGTAAACAAGTCGGGTTTTAATGGCCCCTTTTCACGCTCAAACAATTTGCGCAAATGTGCCTGTGCACACAAATTTGCCCAAGGAAGTCGTTGCATGAAAACGTAATTTCTTTGCTTGCACAAGCTAAAAAATTTTGCTTGTGTAAAATCTGTCTGGTCAGATAATTTGCTTGCGGTTGCCGCAAATGTTTGAACGTGTAAACAACACTCCAACTTAACGCGTGCGTAGTGGGTAGATAATAGTAAACGGTAAATTATTTTTCCGAAACTCACGTGACCGCTATACTTATATCAGTTATTTTGTGTGTTTTGTGTAAATAATGTCGCAGAAAGAAAAAGAATTATGATGATTTAAAATCGTAAATAATCATAGCCCGGAAATGTTCTCTAGTCAAATTCATTTTTGGGTGAACACAAAATCTTTAAATTATGATAATTAAAAAACTATTAGAGCAAATCGAACAAACTAAACGACAATCAACTCGCAAAACATTAAAAAGTGGTTGTCAAATAAAAATTCATTTTATTTGTTTTTAGAAACGTGGCATTCTAGACATTTTCAGTGTTGCCCTTGTAATGTGGGCAACGGGCTGCGCGTTTATAAGTGTCTAAAGTGCAGGATTACCTATAAATTTGTGCAAATATAATTGAGCGTGAAAATGGATTATCAATTTTTATTTTTCACTGAATCAAATTTTCATGCGCAAATTTGTGTGCACAAGCACATTTGCGCAAATTGTTTGAGCGTGAAAAGGGACCTTGTTGAATGTTACATTAGATCTACCACATATCTACATTTAGTGATAAAAGCAGTGTTCCAACAGAAACGCTAGAATTTGTCAACCCATAAAATCTCATCCATTTCATTCGATTGCAAAGAAATACTCGTAAATACTCTTTATTATTATAATAATTATAATACTTATTATTAGTAATACTAACAGCTAATTCAGTTGCAATTGCTCGAATACTGATTCTGAGTCTTGCAATCGCGTTAGAATTATTTCCTTCTGAATTGCTTTAAATTGAAGTATTTTTATTTGATATGTCAAAATAATATTAATGTCTAAATGATGTTCATTTTGAAGCACGCTTCAATTAACTAAAATTTAGATTGTAGTCGGTTTTTCTGATCACGATAGTACATTCTCTCGATGTAATTTTGTGCCGCCGGAAATCACACTTGGTAACATATTTATTGTAATAATTATCACTTTTCAAACAGCACTCGCCGCTTACATCACTAAAATTTATAATAATTTAATGTTTCCGCTGCTTTTTCCTCAATATTAAAACAGACTCACCGCAAAAAGTTCGTAGAACAAACATACTCATACACGTCCGAGAGTTTTTAACATGCGATAATAGAAATAATAATAATAATAATTGGTATTAAAATCATGAAAATCGCAAATATGTTTCTTGCTAAACGTTTCAGCTAACTTCGTTATGGCATTTATTAATTCGTTGCATCAGCCAATTACAGCCGATGTTCACGTGTTTGCACAATTAATCGAATTCACTAACATAATTTTTTGATCAAAAGTTTAAACTTATTCATTAACAAATAATAATTTGTTGATATTGTACATTTCTAATATGCAACAAATGAGATTTTTCTTTATTATCGATTTTTATTCAATTTTATTGATTCGGAACGCTTCTGCATTCCTTCAAATCTAATGCAAAAATACCAGGCGAAATTTATCTTTTACGGTAAACAGCTTGGACACCGAAAAATGAAGGTTGCCTAATGGTCCGTTTTCACGTTCAAGCAATTTGCGCAAATGGATTTGTGCAAGCATTTGCGCATACAAATTTGCTTGCGCCAATGCATGCAGTTTGCCAACCTTTTTAGCTTGTGCAAGCAAAAAAATACGTTTTCATGCAACGACTTCCTTGTGTGCACAAGCACATTTGTGCAAATTGCTTGAGCGTGAGTAATAGTCCGTTTTCACGCTCAAGCAATTTGCGCAAATGGATTGGTGCAAGCATTTGTGCATACAAATTTGCTTGCGCAAATGCATGCAGTTTGCCAACCTTTTTAGCTTGTGCAAGCAAAAAAATACGTTTTCATGCAACGACTTCCTTGTGTGCACAAGCACATTTGTGAAAATTGCTTGAGCGTGAAAACGGACCATAAGAGTAAAATGCTCTTATTTTAAAAGATAGCGGAAAATGTTACTTAGAATTAAAAGTTATAGTAAAATACAAAATCACTACCTCAATTCTCACTTTATTACGAATCATTCTTTATCCGAGATGCAGCGGCATTTCTAATTTGTCACAATATTTTTTATCAGAGCTACTGATACTGTGGTAGAATCCTTACTAGCCTTTAATATGTATTTGGATTATCTTTCAAAAATCTTTTTTTCATCTCTGAATGTGACATAATAATAATTTTCCATCTGATATTCAAAATTTAAATGTAGCACATGAATATTTAATTAAATTTCATTTCTCAAAACATTCAGAAGTTTCAAATAATGTTAATAATATCACAAACATTCTGTCACAATAAATCTGTATTAATTTAGCAAACCCTGAAATTATAAAAAAATTAATTATGTCATAACAAAGTTTTTCTTTTAACGAGATATAAAAAAATTGATTTAACTTATTAAAATCATTTCTTAAATTCTTTTAATTATAAAAGATTGCAATAAAACTTCTGATTTATTACTGAACCTTAATTTTTCCATTATCAATCCCCTTCGTTAAATATCCGGCGTGACCGGATAATAGTAGCCAGTATCTAATCATGCCGGATAGCAAAAATGTGGCTGGATAGGCCGGATACCGGATAGTCGCCGGATATCCGCTGCATCTCTGCTCTATATGTACACTACATTAGCAAATACCACTGGGGTATTAACAATTACTTTCATGTGTTCCAAAAATTTGTGTTTTCTTGTTGCATTTATCATTTATCGATTGAAAAATTATAATGCATCTAAACTAAGTGACGTTTTAGTAAGTTATTAAGACACCAAGGGCGTTATAAAGTTTATAACGCCCGAGGTTGGCACTGTACAACACAAGGGCCTTCGGCACGAGGGGCGTACGCCGACCGAAGGCGTATAATTTTAACGCCCGTGGTGCCTTCAAAGTTTAATGTCTGACTAGTTTTGTATTTCCAGGTCCGTATTCATAAGCAAAACTTACGCTATGCGTTCACCAAATTTTGCGAATATGTGTTTATGCGCTGCAAAGATGTCTTTTATGGAATGTAATTCATAAACTGTTGTTAAGCCCTTGTTGGTTGTGCGTCCATTACACGTGAAATGTGTACATTTCATGAATTATTAGCGAATTATTATCGACTGCATAGCGTAAGTTTTCTTTATGAATACGGGCCTAACGCTCGATTTCACAAACGTCACTTAACTTTAATCATCGATTAAGAATAATCATTTCTAAACCTTCAACACATGTAACCATGGCAACGTTTACTTTTAACGGATGATTAAATTTAAGTAACGTTTGTGAAATCCGCCATTAGAGTTATAATACTTTGATTAAAAGCATCAAATCACTAGAAATCATAGATTTTTTTTTGAAATGCCGTATCTAAGGAACACATTTTGTTTGTCAATGTGATTTTTCATTTAAGTGCTGTCAATTAATTAAAATGGAAAAAGAAGAGTTTAATTTCTCAGAAAAACAACTGCTGAAGGCTGCAAAGGCAGCGGAAGCCCTTGTACCCCCAAAAAGCAAAAACTAAAACTGTACGAGAGAGAAAATGTCCGTTTTCAAGAATGGTTGGGTTAATAAAGATTACTTACAATTTATGTTGTTATTTTCCTATAATAGAGTACCTTGAATATGTATAATGCCTTGCCGGGTATTATTTCAATGTTAACGTGACAAAATTGATTCATTATTTTGTTATAATAATCTAGTCTGATATTAAATGGTAAAGTTTATAATTTGTAGTACTTTTTACAGGTTTAGCATTTAAAATGTCACTTAATTTAAATGTGTTATAATTTTTCAATGACTCAATGTGACTACCACTACTAGGAGGTACTATACCCGCCAAAATAATCTGAGACAACTCTACACATGCATTTTTGAGTTATTTTATTAGTTTTATTGCAGCTTTAAACAATTCATGTTGCTTATTCTATGGTAACGTAACAAAAAACGCAAAAGTACCTGATAAATCAAAGCTATTATTATTTGGTAAAAAGAAGATATGCAGTGATCTATCGAAAACTGTGAATATACGTATTAATCAAGTGCGTTTACCTATAGTTGAGAAAGGCGTAAGTCTTGGCTTAATGTTAGATAATACTTTTCGTTATCGAGATCAAATTTCAAAATATATTAATGTTGCCTATATTAACTTAAAGAAATTATATCCTTATAAATCATGTCTTAGTATTGCGGTAAAAAAACAATTATGCGAAGCTCTAGTTTTATCTCAATTTACGTACTGTACTCCAGTTTACCACGCATCTATTGACTCGGTCTCTGCCCGCAGTATTCAGAAGGTTCAGAACAATTGCTTGAGATTTATCTACGGCATACGTAAATTTGAACACATTTCACATAAGTTAGAGGATGCGCATTGGCTTAACATGGAGAATCGTAGAAAATTGCAATCGTTTTGCTGTTTTCATAAGGTATTAACTGTGTGTAAACCTCCTTATCTTATAAACAATATTACGTATAGATGCGATGTACACAATATCAATACGAGATTTAGAGGGCGTATATCTCCTCTACCTCATTAAACATCTTTATTTGAGCGTTCGTTCAGCTATCAATTGTACATTTTTGATAATTTTGCTAATACACTCCTTAAAAATACATCGTATTTAAGTATACAGAACTTTAAAAGAGAAGTCTCAAATACCTTGTTTAGTGCTCAATGTCGGCGAGTTATAAAAGGTCCTGCAAACTAATTTATATTCATCTTTATATGGTCTACGTTTGATTTTATATGTGTTATATGTATACATACTTATTGATTTCCGTGAAAGTGGTAGAGTTCGGGCAGTCGCACGATATAAATATAAGTATCTTTTAGTTTTCTGGGCTTAGGTGGTAGAACAGTTCAGCTTGGTCTGTAACTGAACCTAAGCCTTGTGATTGTGTGTTTTATTTTTCTTTTGTTGATTTTGCATTATTATAGTATCTTTAGTAGTATATATGTATTGTATGCTGAAGGCTCTTTATTTTTACACACAATAAATTTTTAAAAAAAAGTAAACAATTTTTTTAACAATACTTAATTCGTTGTATTTACAATAGAACATATTACATGTCCCAGATTATTTTCGCGGGCATAGTACATACGGCAGCGTTATCGGTTATATCTAGGAAGTAAATTGCGAGGTTGATGTTTTTTTTTTTTTATTTTGAGATAAACAATATCTAATTAATTAGATGTAGCCAAGTTGTCTGTATTTACAAAACTCTTTACCTACCTACCTGTTTTTTTTTAGTTTTGTGGTATATGTACTATGTAGTGTGACGACTGATACAGTAAAAAAAAGCCTTCATAGGCATAATTCAATTAAAATTAACAAAAAGAAAACACACAGTTAATTACTTTGTTAATATCACATTTATTTGTCACACAGTGACTGCAGTTTCAACATTACAATGTCATTTTCAAACTGATAATTTAAACTGAAACCTAGTCTATATATACACCGAGAAAACTAAATTCTAAACTATTGACAATAACTGCGTAACATCTGGAGGGATTTTTTAATTACAAGCTTCGAAGAAGGTTGAATACATTAGGTCAGTTTGGTCGTTCAATAAAATTTCTTCGGAATTACTCGCCGCTTTACGAATTTCTAGTGACTCCAGTAGGCTTAATTTAAGGCTTTTTTCTGCGTAATGTAACATTTGTGTATTATCTGAAGTGAAAGAATGTTTTTCTGCGATTAAATGGTTGGCAAAATTTGAATCGGTTTTTTGTAGATTGAAAGACCGAATGTGTTCTTGAATGCGTGTGGCAAAATTTCTCCCAGTCTGACCTATGTAAACGCCTTTACAATCATTACATTTAAGTTTATATACACCAGATTTTTTAAATTTGTCTATTTTATCTTTAGTGTTAAAAACCAAATTTGAGATTTTATTATAGGGTTTATATGCAAGTAATATATTTTGATTTTTGCTAATTATTCTGCCGATTTTTTCGGATATTTTACCAAAATATGTAAGTGAAATGTACTGTTTGTTGTTACTCGAATTTACCTTGGGATATATAGTATTTAGTGTTTGTTTTTCTAGTTTATTTTTTAGAATTTTGTCAATAATGTTGCTGTTGTATCCATTATTAATAGCTATTTGTTTTATGGTTGTTATTTCTTTTTTAAGATTATCTTCTGAAAGTGGAAGATGAATGGCTCTGTGGATCATAGAATTAAATGCTGAAAGTTTTTGTTTGTGTGGGTGCGAAGAATCTGCAGGAATTACTGAATCTGTGTATGTGGGTTTTCGGAAAATATCAAATGCTAAATTATTGCTGTTTTTGGTTATAGTTACGTCCAAAAAGTTTAAATTATTATCCTCCTCTGTTTCGACTGTAAATTTAATATTAGGGTGTACTGAGTTAATATAATTTAAAAAGGTTTGTAACTGCCTAGTTGTACCACTAAAACATGCTATTATATCGTCCACATAATGTTGAAACTGCAGTCACTGTGTGACAAATAAATGTGATATTAACAAAGTAATTAACTGTGTGTTTTCTTTTTGTTATAATGGAATATCACAAAGTAACGGCGGAACGTGTTAATTATTTCAATTAAAATTGGTTTAGGGAGAAATATGTCAGAAAAAGGGGAGAAAAGTTAAAACTCAGGAATATTTAGTTTTATTACGACCTTAATATATTTACACCAATTAACATGGATTGTTGCCAAACTATGTACATTTAACCAAGTGTAACAATAAATATATTAAAAAAAAACTTATACATTAAATCACATTAAGTTATAGGTATCCAGCTACTATGTACATATTAAATCTCAGATTTATATGGTTTGAATAACTTGGGTTTCTCTTGGACCTGCCTGGTTTGAGGCGAGATTTTCGCAGGAATGAGTAATCCTTCGGGTGCAGGACTAAGACTGACTTCAGAATGAACTGGCGAACTCGTCGGCGGCGAAAGCTTGGACTGATGTTCGAATTTGGGATAAGCCGGAAAATCCAAACCCAAATTTAGGTTCAGGCCTTGAGATAGTTGTGGATGTGGGGGTAAACTTTGAGGCACGCTTGGGAAATTCTGGCTAAGGTTTAGGGTCGCCGGATTTGGCATGGGAATCCCTGTTTGGGGCAAACCGAAGTTTTGATACGGATGATACCTGGGATAGTGATGCGCGTACACTGGGGGCTGTGGTGGATAGTGTAAGGGTAATGTCGATGCTGCTGCTTGTAGTAAAGAAGCGGCGAATGCTGGATCGGTATAAACAGCGGCATAAGGCCAGGCGATCGCCATTCGTTGTCTTTTGTCCTTCATTCGTCTGTTTTGGAACCAGACCTGCGAAAATAATTACACGTATTAATACGAAACTTAAAACGTACTAATTACTTAACAAACGGTTGCATTTATGAAGGAGAAAGAAGTTAAGAGCAAACTCATAAAGAGCAGATATTTGTTTCATGAATGGATATTTCGAAAAGCCGCCTTGATCTCAAGTAGTTAGCACGTCATAAAACATATGATTCGAACTTATCTGTCCATTAGGCTACTGCTTCCTCGAGATAGGCTTAAACGCGTTTGAATTTACGGTCGACTTTGGTGATTACGCGGCGCAAGTCGGCGTCTTTTATCTTTTAAAAGCTCTATTAGCGTTTTATTTGACCAGAAACGTGCTAATTGCAAGCGGTCATTTTAGTATTATAAACGCAAACGCTTTATTATTATTTTAATGGCATTTTTCAACGAGTTAAGCGCGCACTAAAATTAACAATCGTTCACCTTTATGGTGCTTTCCGGAAGGTTTAATTGAGCGGCTAACTCGCATCTTCTCGGCCTGGATACATAGTTTTCTTTGTAGAACTCTTTCTCTAGCCTTGCCAATTGATCTCTCGTGAATGCGGTCCTGTACCGACGGATGTTCGGGTCGTTCTGCATCGAGGCGGAATTGTTATTCAATTTCGTTTCGGAAATCGGGCTGCCGCATTCTGGAAATAAATACACGATCATCATATATTTTCTCTTGAGCTATTCGGACACATCAATTAGTTAACAAGACACCCCTTAACAGAATGCGGAAACCAAATCTTAAAAAGCGGTGGTGAGTCTAGACGAACATAAGTGGGCATATGTTAATGTGGAGTAGGTACAATGCCATACTGCGCTAATTGAGTTGGCGACCGACTTCCTTTCCCTGTTAAAACTGCCTTCCGAATAAAATTTAATGCAATTATTTTATTTTAAGTAGTTAGTGTATGTATAAGCGCCATTGACATGTAAATACAAAAATTAATTAAGAAATCAAAGTTAAAGATGGCCGTGAAAAAAAAACGAAACGTTTGCAATTCTATGGGTCTTTTGGTGTAGGCACAGAAAATTGATTCAAAAATTTAATATTATTTATAATAATAAGAGAAATAAAGGAAAAAAGAAAATAGACTATATTTCACGAATAATCAAGAGAAAATCGTTTCTGATGTTAAATACAATCTTAAAAATAAACATCTCAGTTAAGGGAAGAAATTCGATGAAAAAATAAATTATAAGTTGCTTCAATTTGTGTTCGTTTGTGTATTTACAGCAAATTCTGGTAAAAACATATCTACAATAAATTCATTCGTTTAGACTGTACAATGTTTTGTTTAGGTTCACTAAACTAATTATTTTTCAGAATTTTGATGCTGCTAAATCGAATTATGATTAAGGGCCGGTCTTTCCATCTCTTACGCCCAGTTTTACAATCGTGTAATAAGCTTTGTTCGTCGAATAATAACTATTCGCCGAATATCCTTTAACATTCTTCCATATCTACGTCACATTATTCCAAGAATAGTGTTATACTCAGTTTATACGACGATTGTAAAATCGGGCCTTAATAAACTAACTAATAGTTATTCGGCGAATAATTACCATGGAAACAATTCATAAAGTCCAACAACCATGCAGAAAAATCAAGTCATTCGCCAAATAACTTTAGCAGGCAGATGGAAAGATCGAGCCTAAGTGACATAGGCAATATTTAGATGACATTGAATAAATCTACCTTGTTATCTTTTTGAATATGGTAGATATTTACTTTCTTATTTTTCAAATAATAGAAACTGCCAAAATTTAAAAAAAAAATGCACTGAATTACAATTTTGACGATTTAGCCCACAAATCATATCCGGAAGCTGAAATTTGGCCTTACCTGATTTTAGATTAATAAAAAATGTTAAGTAATCAATAAGTTTAAGTAATATCAATATTTAAATTATAATTTTTGAAGGAATAGTTTTAAGAATCATGATAATGTTATGTTCCAATAAAAGCATTATATGTTTTTCTTCCGAAGAAAAACTATTGTATGATTCAAAAAGAAAAGCTCAAAAGTATTAAGACTCAAAAATTCTTAATTAATCGAATCGAAATTGTGATTAAGCTACCAACTGTCCTGTTTCGTGAACAGTTACTCTTTTTTTTATTATTCAGTTTATACAGAGTGCCCAATTGAAATCCTGACCCCTTAAAATAATGTAATACATTCTACTTACGTGCTTTCAGTACATTGTGAAAACACGATTTGATTCGTGGGTTGCCTATTCTAAAATCTTCAGGGGTCACGATTTAAAATATGTCATCCCATATAGAGAAATATTTCAGAATGAAAACTTATATTTGCAAAGTTAATGGCACTTTAACTTATACCTTAAACTAAGTCCACCTTAATAAAAAAATTATTGCAATATGGACATGTACACCGCAAAAATTTGCGCCGCATACCGTGAATGAAGGCTTCATTCTTTAAATGTAGGATTCGTCACAATTATTTTGTCACAAGAACTAGATTTTTAGTAAACACGCTTTAGATTAAAAATGGTTTGACCACAACTGTTTCAGCGCACTTTAACTTTTTTTTGATGTATCAGCGCCGCGAAAAATGTTTACTAATCTGAACAAGGCTCTTAATACTAAATGAAAAACTGACAATAAATGGATCGCATTCGTAACTATGCGGTGAAAATTATGCGGCGAAAATGTTTGCTTGTGTTCATAAGTGGCAAACACATCCATACTACAATACAATTGTTGGCATGCATAAAAATTTACGTTACGTTATACTTGCCACGAAAACTTTACTAATGTGAACCACTAATGTGGACCGAGCCTTAGTGCCCATTCACCATGGTCGTAAACGTAATAATACGTAAAAAATAGTAGATACATAAACATAAATTTTCAGTATACTCAACTTATCTATATCCAAAAGTGCTTCGTTAAGTCAGTATTCAGTTGTTCAAAAAAAAAGTTAATTTTTCTTATAATACCGTTTGAAAAAAGAAATTCTCGAGTAATATCATTAACAAATGTTTTTCAACTTCAATGAAATGTTTTCTTTTTTTAGTTTTTTTTATTTACACTTTATTAATTTTATAAAAATTGCTATATACAATAGCAACAAGGGTGAATTCGCGTAAGTCACTAATCAACTAATATAAAGTTAATAAAAGTATCGCCTAAAGACGAAGGGTGTTATTTTGGAATAAGTTCTGAGTTGTTAAATACCATGCTTTCAACTAGTACCGAGCGCACGTGATTTCCTAAATTCGGCAAACAAACTTATACTTCTGGTAGTACTTAAAACAAAATACATACAAAAAACAATAATAGTATAATCAGATGGCGTAATCCTACAAATTAAACAAAAAATCAATAAACGTAACCTTAAATATTACAATAAATAAATACAATTTACAGCATAAACTCTAAAATTTATTCTATTTATTATAATACATGAATCATGCACGTCTACAAAGTATGTTCATTTTAGTTACTTTTTTTAGTGTCTCCAATTTACACGAAACAAATTTTCAAAGAAAGCCGTAGTTAATTTGGTCACGTGGGACTCGGAAATTGTTGAAAGCACGGTATTTACCAAATTCGTACTTCCTTAGTTAACTTACTAAACTTTTTAAACAATTAATAAGACTTCAGAATTTTTTTTGTTATGCACTTTCAGATCTGATGCCTAATAAATTGGTAACAGTTGTTTATATTACTTGGCATTTGCTTCACTATTGAAGCAAAATTAGCAATATTATCTCACTATCATCTACATACGTAAGTATCACTATTAAATTAATTTAAATAACTATTACTACTATGTACTTCTAAAAAGGATTCTAAAAGAAAAGTTTTGAATTGCTTTGTCAATATTTTCTTAACGTCAGTTTGACATTCGTTAAATAATTTAGTTGCACAGCCAACTTTGACTAATTTTTTTATTCGATCGCATTGTATATCATTAACAATGCACAAATTAATAGAGTGAGCAAAGGTTGGAAAAAATAAGGAGAGCAGAAGTACAATAAATTGTTGCTTAGGTCATGAGTTCTGCTGATCCGAATTACATCAGTAACAGAAGAAAATTTAAACCGATCATTTTTAATCTTATTAGCTCATTACTTATCTAAATAAGAATTAACAGTTTCAGGAAAATCTCAATTAAGATTATTAAGTGCACTTAACACTGTCTCATTAATTTAATTGTGATCGCTAAGTTTCTCTGGAAATAGAATGTCTATAATGATTATTATTAATTTGTACATGAATTTTTTTGATTGTTTTTAGTTTACAATTTTTAATACTACTTATTTATAAGTAAAACTTTCTTTTCAGTCCTTAGAGCAATATACAGAGGGGATGGTTTCAACGTGTTCGTGTGAAATATGCTATTGGCCAACTATACGATTCATACCCTTGCAGCCAATAATAATCCTTTTTTACGAGCTTATGACTTTTACCAAACATGTTATTAAGAGATTATTTGATCGCTTGATGATTCACAGCTTTGCATGTTTACCTTCGGGCATATACCCGTAACCAGCAATGTTGAAAACTCAACCGATGAAGCTGGGAAAGACACACTAATTTGTGTACGCGCAACTATTCGTTATACACAAGACAGAGATAAAAACTTATTTAAATTTCTGCCACACTTTAAATCATATACGGAATCAGATAATCTTGTCGTCAAAAAAAAAAAATGCGACCCGGGATTGTCTCGAAATTCCTTATATCAGATTTTGCTTGTCTTATAAAGAGGAATCAGGTTTAAACTGTAAAAGATGAGCAGCTAGTAGTACAGCATGATTTTTTAAATTTTTTATCAACTCTTGCCATGGAATTTGGACGGCATGTCGTAGCTTTACTATAAAACAGCATAAAGGAGATCAATGAGGTATTTTTCACTTAAGCTAAGACATGCCGTCCAGATCTCATGGCAAGAGTTGATAAAAGAGAAGCAGAAGAGTAGCTCGAGAACTCCATCGCAATCCCGCCGGCCAACAAGATAGCGCGTAAAAGCAAACTTTGCCGCAAGTTTTGTTTTCTGTGTTCTCTTAAGTGAGATACCAAACCAGCGCAGCGGCGTAACTGCTAGTATGACATGACACATAAGAGATCGTATAGAAAACAAAATTTGTGACGTGGCCACAGCGGCGCAGTCGCAGATGTGGCGCCCGACTAAAGATTCTAGGAGTATTTCGCAACCCGATACCTTGGCTAGTAAAAAAAACAAAGAAAAAGAAAGAGACTATGTGCTAAAAACACATACATAAAAACGAGCGTTCAATTGAAAAGTTCATCAAGTTGGTTTTGATTTTTTTATGAAAGAACATAGAGCGAAAAAGGGATTACTTCCTAAACCAATTGACATTTGACAGATGACAGTTGTCAAACAGTTGTAGTGTTTTGCTTATAATATAACGTGACTTATTAGCGCTTTCGTTAGTCGCATTTGTGCAAAATATCTTTATCTGTTATTAATGTATCAGGTAAACACAAGATACGAATATTTTGAGTGCACATTAGTGCAGCAAAAACAATCGCTATACGTCAAGTGACATTTCGCGTTTAGCTAATTCAAGACCTGCTTCACAATGTTGTGAAAAATTCAAAGGCTATTTGACGAACATCTTCAATTGATCACTTGATATTTTTAGGAATATTTAAATCGATTTTTCTAAGTAATAATATGCATTTCGTTTAGTAATTTTAATTAATTAAAAGTAACTCAAATAAATAATAAACGTTTTAACGTAAATAAAATCATAATACGTAAATACAATTTTATTTTTAATTTACAAATGTTTATTTGTGTAAATGACCAGGGTTGAGGTGATTTATATCATTTGATTAAAATCATGTTCAAAATCACTGATCTTAGTTAAGAGATAGCAGTACAGTCACTTATTTTAGTTCTTTTTGAAAGAGACATGGTCAACTTCCTAATTACGTTATCTGGTGGAGAATTCAGAGCAAATGTGTGGAAAGAGAAAGTTTGGTTAATTTGATCATGCGTTTTCGTGTTGAAAGTAATTTTAATGTTTTTGAACACTCTATGATAAAAACATCTAATGTTTAAGTTGAAAATTAAAAACAGAAACTGAAGATTGTAACTGAAACACTTTTTATAACTTATTTACATTTTTTAATTCTTTTCCTTTAATAAAATGCTGATTTAAAATTGGTCCAAAACGCGTTAGCAATTTGAAAATCTGTACGTTTCCGAACGTCTACATTTAAAAGCTGTCCCATAAAAAATAATTACAAATTGTTTAACAAAATGTTACTTAGATATTTTCGTTTTGTATAAAATATCGATATTCTATATAAATCGCAAACCAGTATTAAAGATAACACCAGAAAATTCCTGATGTATTCAAAAGAAATACAATTTTTGCTTAAAACAGCATAAGTGTTATTGCCGTCCCAAATTTTTACAGACAGCAATAAAAGTATAAAGGGCTATTTTAAATAATTTGCACTTCTCCATTAACGTCGGGTTGCATAAGAGATTTAAGCCAGGATTAAATTTAAACAAAAGGACGATTCGCCGCCGGCCGGGACAATGTACCGCCAGGACGATTAGTAGCCAGTACGAGTCGCCGCGCCGCTGGTGTTTCCTTATACGAAACAGCAGAAAATTGTTAAGACAATACACTTTATATTTTTCAAAATATATTGATTTTTCCTTAAGTGGCTCTCATTCCTCCATCACCCCTAAATTAAATTTAAAAGTTCACGTTCGCTGTATACAGTGACCGCTAAAAAGTCGATATCAAACGGGCAACATTTTAATTTTTTCCATTTGATGCCGCCTGTTTGGAAAATCAAACCATGGAGATCAAAAGTAGTTGACAAACTACTACTGTCACTTCCGTTATATGTTAAGTTTTACATTTCTCGAAAATAATTGCGAAAAATACATTAACCATTGAAATACTTATTTATTTTATGAAAAATATTTCACCTAAAATCACGTTACAAAAATTATTACTTTTTGGTAACTAATAAAATATCTAAAGCAGTAACTAACCTCTCCTATTATTTTTCCAATTAGGTATACCTAAAACTTTGAAGTTTTTCGTCCACAAAAATTTAAATTTTGAAATAAAGTTTTGACATGTGAAATTTTGAAGTTTTCAAAAGTTGTATCTGACCTTGAGATTGTTCAGTAAGCTAAAACTAACATACGATAAAAAAATCGCACTGAAATCTTGATTATTTACCGAAAAATAACAATTTTCGGATATTGTCAATTTCGAAAAACGCCGTTTTCTGCTTAAGTAAAAATCATTCGGTATATCTGATAGGGACTAAATACAGACAAGCACAAATTATTTCCATAAAATATTTTTTGAAAAATCTAAAACAAAAATGTTTCGCATTTGAAGCCAACTTTTTGGCACTTTACTGTATATTAAATTGATTGAAATTTACATTTTTGAAATCACGATACTATGTGTTTTTTAGGAGATTTGGAAAAAATCATAGAGCACCAAACTAAGCTGTATTTCATACCATCGATGAAGTAAGCAAGTTTTGGTTTTATTTACAAAAGATAATAACATACCTTTAGTGTATTGTTGGGTCGTATTTGGTGATTGTGGTGGACTAGGTTGTCCGTGATGCAAATTGTAATGCGGCGGGATGACATCCAAAACGACAGGTGAATTTTTGGATTGCTGCTCCTGTTGATGATACATTTTGAAACCGGTCTGTTGATGATGCATGTGCACTCACGAACACAGAAAAAACATTCAAAATGTGATATACTCTTTCCCCTTGCAGAAATTTAATTGAGCTGGCGGTTATAACCACTTCACAAAGGTGATGGAGGAATAATAATGCTTTTCCTGCAGTCCGGAGTCTTTAACTTTCCTAGGGAGCAAACCGGGAGGGGTCAGAAGAAGCCCTGATTGGTTGTGGTCCTACGATCGGTGATTGGCCGCTCCGCCCCTCTGGACTTATCAGGTCTCACAATAGGGGTCAGTTTAGCCTGAAGTAGTCCTTATAGACCCTAAGTAGATGTCGGCTGGCATTAAGCAGATATACGGACCATTCGGCGACTTAATAAAGGAATTCTGTGCACTATACAGCTTATTCAGTATTGATTATATTTTTATGGTTCAATAAAGATGTTTTAGTAGTTTAATTTTATGTTGAGCGGACTTGCTGACGTTTTAAATATTGAGCTCTTACCACATTCACTTCTACAAATTGATATTCATACTTCTACATATAATAATTTTTGGAAAATATCAAAGTTGGTATGACGTATTTTCTATTCTTTTTAAACGCATTACTTTTATTGATACAGGTTAAGAAGAGAGATTTTTAATGTAGGTAGACATTAAAATTATTACATGTGCTACCCATAACTGCAAAATTGAATCGGGCATTGAAAAAAAAATTTAAAAAGTGTTCCAGTCCAAACTTATCAACAATTTTCACATTATCAAAATTTAGTTTATAATAAAAGCAAAGCAAAGGGGTCAAGTGTACGATAATTCAGAAATTTAATATAACATATGTTCATTTGAATTTCTGGTCTAGTGATCACTGACGACTATTTATGTATGTATGTCGCAGCTTAACCTTCGCAAGAATTGAAAAAATAAATAACCTACACTTCGCATGCTAGAAAATGTTTTTAATTTATTTAGACGTAAAGTCTTAATTAAGGAAAATTGTGGATATATTCAATATCTTTTATAAATAAAAATGATTCCATTATCATAAATTCGTGCGTCGTTTTGGACTAATGTCAAATTAAAACGTAAGCCGTATGATTTAATTCACATGACTTTTAACAGTTCCAACGGCCACTAGACCACAAATTTAGTTGAACAAATGTTTTGAATCAACTTGATTTTAAAAAAATTAGCTCTATTCGAATGCACAATGTAATCTCAATTTTTTTGCTCTTGAACCAAAGTTTTTATTACTCCTTCACTGATTGATGTTCAGGTAAAGAAACTGTTTGTCATAAAGAAAATGATCGTAATCATCTTATTCTTACTTATCTTGAATTATTCTAGATTAGGGCCCGATTTTACAATCGTCGGATAAACTGAGTATTCTTGGAATAAGAGATATTGAAAGAGATACTGATTCGGTTAATTTATAATTCGTTTCCAACCACAGAATTGATTTTGTCTATTTTTTCTTAATAACCTATGTAGGCGAAAATGTTGTAATGTTGTTCCTTGTAAAGAATAATAATTTTGACTTGAAATTTTCTGTAGGTAGCTTCAGTTTCTTTAATAAATAAAATCTCTGAAACTGGGACAGTTAAATTAAATTAAATTA
This sequence comes from Dorcus parallelipipedus, assembly GCA_958336345.1. Classification (NCBI taxonomy): domain Eukaryota; kingdom Metazoa; phylum Arthropoda; class Insecta; order Coleoptera; family Lucanidae; genus Dorcus; species Dorcus parallelipipedus. The sequence continues at coordinate 13,942,113 of OY284479.1, forward strand.
GGCGTTTCGTTTCTTTACTACTAATTTCGATTTTTTAAAACAATAAATGTCAGCTTATTGTTGCATTTGTTGTTTTGTTTACGACGATATATTACATTAATTTGTTTTTTGACGCTAAAACAAATTAATTTCGACGTTAACATAGGTACTTTATCAGGACAGTGCCGTGCTATGATACAGAGAGGCGGCCGCATCAGGCGGCGCTGTAAGGGGGCGGCATAAGCAGAGAAATCAAAATACAATTTTAACTATTCAATAATTAAAAATCTTTACGCAATGCTTTTCTATAATGGTCTATGTTATACCGATATTGATGTGTACGATTGATGATTTATCGCACGCCTTTGCCTAAGCGCTTTCGGTACCCTTTGATTTTAGTTTCTGGTGCGGCGTCTTTGCCGAGCGCTCGCCGAAAGACTTTTGATCTGACAGCGCGAAGATATTATTTTTATTTGTAATATACCGCGCGGCCGCTCCTATAAGCTGAGGCGGCAATTATCACAAAAGACAATTGCACGTGTTAAGGCTGAAACAGATAAAGCGCGGCGCGGCGCGGCGCTGTGTCTCCCAAAATATCTTTTGCTGTATTCTTATGAGAGTGCGTATACATATGCGACGTGCGGCGGAGCGAAGCTGCGCTATGTCTGTTTTAGCCTTTAAAGGCTGAAGCAGACATAGCGCGGCGCGGCTCCCAAAATATCTTTTTCTGTATTCTTATGAGATCGCGTATACTTATGCGAAGCGCGGCGGAGCGGAGCTGCGCGACCAAGTAATGCATATCTAATGGGGAGCTCCGCCGCGCTTTAGCTCGCTTTAGATCGCAGCGCGCAGCGGAGCTCGTATGTGCGACAGACAGCCTTATGTGTTGATAGTTCTGCTTTGAGTTTACAAATATTTGACCCTTCTAACTTTAACTGGTAAAACTGTAGTAGATTGTTGTAGTTGATAAAATTGATATTATTCTAGCGTAAGTTTATATTTTCAAAATAAAAATAGTATTCGTACATTTTGTGCATTTTTTAAATCACAATCGAAGGATATTAAAAAAAAAAATTAAGGGGCGGCATTTCGAAGACTTGCATCATATTGAGAAAATATACCGCACGGCCCTGTACTTTATTAAACAAATGAACTATACAGGTTTTTTTTATATTATATTATAAAAAAAAATCTCAAAGTGAAGAAACAAATTCAATGTGTTTTCTTAATTGGAACTTGGAACACCAGTATATTATTTGCCAAATTGAAAGGTCATCTTTTCCTGGTTTCAAAAATATACAGGATGTTCCAAAACGGACCTTTCGGACTTGACATAAAGAGACACGCAAAAGGAAAAACTTTGTTTAATGATTTTTGTTCCTATCTTGTAAATTAAGATCGCAAAATGCCTCATCGTTTGAGAGCCATTGACCGCATCAGTTAGTATATTCATTCATACTTGTACAATGGGAAGTATAACTTATACTTATACTTGGTATAATTGGTACGGATTTCTTCAATAGCTCCTTAACTATTGGTTACAAAGGAAAGTATCTTGCAATGTTATATAACGAGTTCTACAATAGTAAATCATTTTCACATGCACAGCATGTTCCATAAGTAAGTTATCCACCAAACTTTTGCTTTTTTAAATGGAATATACAAATTTTTATTTCGATAGATCTGTTAAAAGTAAACATTTTTTATTGAACAACTATAGGGTAATTCCGGGAGAGACGGCACACCTTTTTAAAATTAAATGCTGTACCCATCGTTTTCAATACTGCTTTGAATAATTTTATTATTATATATATATTATTTGCATAATTTATTATTATATTCGGTAATATAAACACAAAATAAAGTTTAATTTTTAAATTATAGGTACACAATAGTATATTATTTTACAAGTTTCACAAGAAGGCTTATTGTAACACGAGTGGAGTTGGGGTACGACGAGCGAAGCGAAGCAAGCTCGGAGTGCCCCAACGGAACGAGTGTTACAATGCCTCTTGTGAAACGTGTAAAATATACTATTTTTTCTACCTTGCGTCACTTATTGAACAAAAATATGAAAAATACTGTCAAAAATTAAATCTCCTTAGTATATGGAGAATTTTAGTTGTAATGCGTGGCAACACTGACAACCCTTCGTTTTAAACAAAAATCATATTGACAAGTTATTAATTTTTCTTATCCAGCTTCATTGTAAGTACTCTGTTAAATAACAAATAAATAATGAATTATTTTGTAAAATCTATTAAATATTTTCAATTGAAAATTGGCTAAAATTTCCCCAAAAACAGTTTCACAATGAGCTTCATTGTGAAACTGTTTTTGGTGTCACAATGAATTCATTGTGAACGCAAAGTAGAAAAAATGTAATTTTAACCCTACGAAAATATTTACTCTTTTTTTTATTCATATCAGCAATTTTATTTATTGAGTCGTTAATTGGAGTCTAAATACAAGGTATATTAAATATCATTACAGTAAATAATTTAAGGTTGTAAAAGACTTGGAACTTAATAGACTTAAGGCCCATAGAAGTGGCCTAATAAACAACGTGATCTTTTCCCTTGCGCTGGATGACAGTGACAATCGTATTGCTGAAGTCGAACACTTCATCTACATAAACGTCCAGAAGGATTTTGCAATCTATCTGAATGTGAAATCAATATCGAACAGTTTTCAGGAAATCAAAGACATTATCATAGCAAATGATTTTGACATTCTGTTCTTAACCGAAACTTTCCGATGACATAAGCACCGACTCAGTTTCTATCACAGACTACGATTTTCTCAGATGTGATCGTTGTACTAGGGGTGGAGGAGTGGGTGCTTTTATTAAGAAAAATTTCAAATATACTATAATTAAGTCAGAGATTAATTCATTTATTGAACATATGTGGGTCAGAATAATTATTAATTCTATGTTTATTTTAGTGGGTGTAGTATATAGGCCGCCCAATTTTAATTATTCTAATTTTTTTCCTTATCTTGAGGAAACACCATTGGAATTATCCTTGTCTTATGACCGTATGTATGTTCTTGGCGACTTTAATATCAACCTCCTTTCACCTTTAGATTCTCCAGTTCTTCAGTTTCTTGATCTGTTAGAAACCCTTAACTTAAAGCAAATTATTAATGAACCAACACGTGTTACTATTAATTCCACTTCTCTTATCGATTTCATAATTACTAACGAAGATAATGTCATTGTAGATTCCAGCACCATAGACGTTCAAGAAATTTCCGATCACTCATTAATTTGGTGCTCAACTATATTCTATAAGTCTCGCGGCTCAGCCCCTGTTTTACACTCTTACCGGGATTTCAAAAATATTAGCTTAACCGACTTCAACGCTGACTTGTACTCAATTCCTTGGCACGTAATTTACCAGATGGATAATATTGATCAAATGGTTGACTTTCTTAATGCTAATCTAACATTGTTGTTTGATGTACATATTCCAATTAGAACGTTTAGTGCTACTAAAAAACATTCTCCGTGGATGACCGATAATTTAAGATTTATGATGAGCATCAGAGACAAGTCTTTGGCATGTTTCAAACGTTCTAGTCTGAGAGAACACTGGACTTACTATAAAACTCTGAGGAATCTTATCACTGAGGCGGTTAGATCCGAGAAAAGAGCGTGTTTTAATAGTATTATTGTAAACCGTAGTTCTAAAGAAATGTGGAAGCAATTGCATAAATGTGCGCAGGAGAGTAGACAGATTGCTATACCGGATACTCTTAACGATGTTAATAAAATCAATAAATCCCTCTTGGAGTCGCTAAATAATTTTGGATCTGAATTTCCTGTAACGGTGAACTTTTACCCTAATAATGCTCTTAACGATCAATGTTTCGAATTTTCTCCTGTAACAGAGGAATAACATCTTCTCCTGAATTTTCTTAGCAAGGCAAGCGGTACTGATAACCTGAATATGGATATGTTGATTTTCTGTTGTCCTTTTCTACTGCCGGTGTTCGCACATATCATTAACACAGCCCCACAAAAAATTTTTTTTTTTCAGATCTGGAGGTCAGACTATGTCTACTACATGTTTCCGGGGTCGCTGGATCCGAACCCGTGATCCATTTAACTCCATCACGTCAGGTTTTACCAATAACCCCATATAACCCTATAACCCAAGCTGTCAAGTCCTATTACACACAACGATCCTCTAAAGGGAGCTGTGCAACCACACTAACCCTATAACCCTATACATTTAACCCCCTAACCCCATAATCCTATAACCCCATAACCGATAACTCCAATAACCACGTTACTCAGTAGTTTGACTTGATCTCTCATCGCGGTATTTATCAAGCCTCTTTAAGCAGAATATATTAAACTCTATAATCCTCCAACACCTAACTCCACAACCCTCTAACTCCATAATACCATAACCCCGTAACCTCGTAAACAATAACGTCATAATCTCATGACAACGTAACCAATAACCCCATATCTATCCTTTAAGGCTGGGTTTCTCAGTCCCAGTTTCACTTTAAACTCCTATTTATTTTCATAGGAACAATTGTTTTTATAATTGCTACCATGGGAATAAACAGGAGTTTAAAGTTAAACTAGGATTGAGAAACCCAGCCTAAATGTTGTTTTCGATAAAAAAAATAGGACCGTGCGTCGTCATTAGAGTTAACCAATGTACACCACGAGGAGGTTGCGCGAACTGATTTTGTACATCATTCAGCCATTAAAAAGGCTGTTTATAATATAGAGTAAATACGGGCATAAAAATTTTTCACTCATTTTCTTTTTTACAGCTAGCTATAACGGGTTCCTTTTTCTTCGAATGATCTGTGTAAAGAATTTCTTTTACGAAAATTTTTGTGCAAATCGGTTTTGATTGCATGTTTATATTTTTCACTTCTGACGAAGCTGTCGAACGACTGCGAAACGTTAAGTGTTTGTGCGCCATTTAGTGTCCGTTTAAAAGAGTTTGTGATATATTATTTTCGTTTATAACGAGCACTTGCGTATAACGAGCAGTAACTTTGGTCTCTTGAACCCTCGTTATATCCGAGTTATACTGTAATTGCAGCCATAATACTTAAATGTGTACCAAGAGTTAAAATTAATCTGCATCTGTGTTTTCACAAAATCAAGAACGTAAACAGAAAGAAATCAAAACGAGGTCAAATAGCGTATAAGAACTTTGAGAATTTACCAGGTCTTGCCAGCTTAGTCTAGGCATAATTAATATGAAATTTTAGACAAACTGTTGAAAAATATGTTCGTAAAACTGTAAAGTCAAATCTATATCTACATCGTGAATCGTCCCGGCGAATCGTCTTGGCGACAAATCGTCCCGGCGACGAATCGTTTTGGCGGTAAATCGTCCCGGCGGCGAATCGTCCTGACGGCTAATCGACGACGGCCAATCGTCCGGCGGCGAATCGGTGGCGGCGAATAGTCACGTACCGAAATAATGCACTTAAATGAAAGCGTTCTTTTATCGACTTTCCGTCTATTTCTTCCAATTTAAATGTCACTTGGTCAAAACTTTTCGTTATTCTGTATGGTCCTTTATATGGTAGACTTAACTTTGCACATAAATCTTGGTCTCTTCTTCTCAATCTGTAATCAAATCTTCAACTTTTATCCTGGTACGTTTCTTAATTTTACTATTTTCCTTCTCCATATACTTTTGAGATTTTCTCTTGATCCGGCTCTACATTTTTCTAGTTTGTTTTGTAGATAGTTCTCAACTTGTTCTTGACGCCAAGGCCTATTTGGTTTAATGCCTTTCATTAAAGTGATGGGAGACTCTTCCGCTACAGTGCTAGGTGTAAAATTTATAAAATGTTGAATTTTGTTTAAATATCGAACCCAATCTGTATGTATTTGATTTTGATAGGTCAACATTCTCAAGTACTATTGGTAAATCAAATGATATGTCTTGGCACAATGTTTTTTATTTTTACGACCTGTTTCGCCTTCTATAAAGGCATTTTCAAATTATTATAAAATTATACTTAAAGAATTGTATAATAATTTATAATATTAGGTAATATATACAGTGCTCGCCAAAAAGTCGGCATCAAATGGGAAAAATTTTTATTTGTAATTTTTCGGAAAAACTTTTAACGGCAATAATTTGTGCTTGTCTGAAAACCTATTTAGCCCCTATTAGATATACCGAGTGATTTTTACTTAGTTAGAAAATAACGTTTTTCGAAATTGCCGAAATCCTAAAATTGTTATTTCTTGGAAATTAATCAAAATTCCAACGAGATTTTTTTACTGTGTATTAGTTTTAGCTTACTGAACAATCTCAAGGCCAGAAAATAACGTCTTTTTCATTAACTTCCGCAAAAATTGAATTTTTCAATTTTTTAACTTTTCACAAAATTTCACGTATCCAAACCTAATTTTAAATTTCAAATAACTTTCGATGAAAACTTCAAAGATTTGTAATTGGAAAAAAAATAAAGAAATATATTTATTGCTTTAGGTATTTTATTATTTGCCGATAAGTAATATTTGTACATAATTGCAATGTTTTTGATGCAATATGCTTTTGAGGAGAAATATTTTTTAATGATAATTAACAGGTGTTGCAATGTCTAGTGAAAACTCTAATCTACTCCTATTAATGAATTCCTGTCACAAAAACCCCCTAAATGTTTTTTTACAACGACCTAAATGAGGAGAGTTTTTCTATAACTTTACCTGACATTAAAACAATTCATAGCCGTCTCATAAACTACATAAGGATAAACTCTCCACATTTAGGTCGTTGTAACATTTAGGGGGTTTTTGTGACAGGAATTCATTAATAGGAGTAGATTAGAGTTTTCACTAGACATTGCAACACCTCTTAATTATCATTAAAAAATATTTCTCCTCAAAAACATATTGCATCAAAAACGTTGCAATTATGTACAAATATTACTTTTCGGCAAATAATAAAATACCTAAAGCAATAAATATACACTAAACAGCAAAATTAACGCACCACTTATAAAAGTCTCAAAATTTTCGACAAAATGAATATAATTTGTATTTTGGTAAACCAAATGAAAAATTAACGATGTAATACAAATATTTTAAAAGTTATAAAAAGAGTAAAATTAGTTAACACAACGAGAAACAAGAAAAAAGGAAATAAGGAAAAATTAAAAATATGCAAACAACGTTTAATATCGGGTGTTTCCACCTCTGCTGTCAATTGTGGCTTGACAACGTCTTCCCATACTGAGAATTAACGACCTTATGTCGTCTTGAGGAATTTCTTCCCAAACACGAACAAGAACTTGCCGAAGTTCATTTAGGTTGACTGGTGGCGGAAGCTGACTTCTAATCCTCTTTCCGATCATGTCCCATACATGTTCGATGGCATTGAGGGACTTTTGGGACTTTTGGGACTTTTCTCGTTAGCCACACTTTTCTGCAGGATTTTAGTTAGCAACACTTGTTTCATTCATTTTATTTATTATGTTGACGTTTCAGAGGTTGAAGATTGATTGATTGATGTTTTGTTACTATGTCAACAAATGCTTGACATACCTTCATACATACATTACACAGGCAAAAAATGAATTTTTTTTTGGTGCCGGAAAAGTAAGAACTGATTTTGAGTATTGTTGATATGCTGATTCCAAAGATACCTCGTTTTTTTTTCGTAGGAGCTCTAGTTTTTTAGATACAGGCTATTTTAGTTCTGATAAAAGACAAAAATAATGAAATAAATATATCTTTAGAGGTCAAAATAGAAATTTCGTTCCGATAATTGCAATCTAATTAGTCGGTTTGAGATACTTGGAATTGAAAGTGAAAAAAGAAATTTTCCATATTTTTCAATTTTTCTCGTGTCAACGTATGTATTGTTACGGTAATCTTTGGAGTAACATGAAACTAGGGACGTAGCTTAATATAACAAAACATTTATTATGAACTAATAATTTACAAGAGTTACAATTTACTTACATCGTGTATTGCACTAAAAGACAACTAGTCTACATGACACTCTGAAGAGATATTTTCTAATACTCATCTAGCGTTCACTCTATCGGCTTTCTATAGGGGTTTTATTTCCGGGATGTGACGTCAATTGTTGCCTTGAAATGTGATTCCTCGCTGGATTTGTTCCCGTAGATGAATCATAGTTTTTGCACACGACTTGCCCTGCAGGTGGACGTTTGCAGCTGCATCTCGGATGAGTCATACGACGGAGGCAGCTTTTGTTTACATTATAGTTTTTATGTTTACTTGATTTAATCAGCCATACATCTTTGCTGGTTCTCTTATCTTAGTTACAGCATCGTGGAACTTTGAAAGTGTAAAGATGGACGTTTCTTCAGGTGTGATGTTAATATACTCTGGAATTTCTTTTTCGCTCTTCTACCAACTAGAAATTATGATCAATAACATTCATACCATAAATTTTTAACTTTTTTGTCCAAATTTTTTTTTCTTCCTAGGTAACCGAGATTTCATATTTAAAATCCCAGAATAATTCTTAATAACTTTTTCAAATAATATTTCCGTGTATTTTGAAAAATAAAGGTGCTTTACTCTTATGTCGATTTCAAATATTTTGATCTCCTCGGTATACGACAACAGGTATTCAAATTTTGATAAGTGTATGTTGAGTTTGGGAAGATGCAGGGACTTTTATAAAGAATAAATTTTTCTGAGAAATCAATAATAAAAAAATTTCCCATATGGCCCTTTTCAGTTTCCGTTGACAACCTTGTTTATTTTGACAACGTGTTATATTTTTCACTTCTGACAAAGCCGTCAAACGACGGTGAAACGTTAAGTGTATAGTGCGAGATTTAGTGTCCGGTTAAAAGATTTTGTGATACTAAAATATTACATTGTAAATAAATTGAAATAAAACACAAAAAGAGAAACATTTAAAAATGAAAGTTACGATTCAATTTTCACACAAAATTTCAAAATTAGAGTCGAGCAATAAAAGTAAAAGCAAAAGTAACAGTAACATGCAGAATACCGAAGGTGAAATCCAGTTGAATGTGTCTTCCGAGAACAATAAGTGTGTAACGGTCCGTCAATCTTCGGGTTGTTCTGTAGTTGCTGATCGTTGCTCTGCTTGACGGCGGTTCGGGTTTGCTCGTCGGAGTCCAGGTTCAGAAATAAAAGCGTCGATCACTTAGCAAATACAGTTTTATTTACAAAATAGTTCATATACACGTGTCCACAAATTGGAATGTTTTTACTGTGGTAACACTCACGGACTGGTAAACGAAATGTTAAACTCTCGGACGGTATTTTCGGTTGCGGTAATATACGGTGTGTCTCGAGGACAACGGTAAACTACGGTGTATCTTACGGACACTAATCGCAGGACGGTGGTTCCGGAAACGGTGTGTCTTACGGACACTAATCGCAGGACGGTGGTTCCGGAAACGGTATGTCTCACGGACACTAATCGCAGGACGGTGGTTCCGGAAACGGTGTGTCTTACGGACACTAATCGCAGGACGGTAGTTCCGGAAACGGTGTCTTACGGACACTAATCGCAGGACGGTAGTTCCGGAAACGGTGTGTCTTACGGACACTAATCGCAGGACCGGTAACGCACTGTGCATACGTTCCCACTCAGGGTCAGGATATGCGAGACACCCGCATTGGGATAAGAGAGAGTGAGACACCCACTCTTGGATCAGGATGTGTGAGACGCCCACACTCTGTAAGAGAGAGAGAACGAGACTCCCGTTCTATGATCAGGAAGTGCGAGACACCCGCACTCGGTAAGAGAGAGTGAGACTCCCACTCTGGGATCAGGATGTGTGAGACGCCCACACTCGGTAAGAGAGAGAGAGAACGAGACTCCCGTTCTATGATCAGGAAGTGCGAGACACCCGCACTCGGTAAGAGAGAGTGAGACTCCCACTCTGGGATCAGGATGTGTGAGACGCCCACACTCGGTAAGAGAGAGAGAGAACGAGACTCCCGTTCTATGATCAGGAAGTGCGAGACACCCGCACTCGGTAAGAGAGAGTGAGACTCCCACTCTGGGATTAGGATGTGTGAGACGCCCACACTCGGTAAGAGAGAGAGAGAGAGAGAAAGGTCAGGATAAAAATAGGAGCGATTGCAAGTAACGCGAACGTAGCACAGATTGTTAAACGCGTTTGAGTCAAAACATCGACGGATGAATGACCCCGCGAACAACTGCATTCGAGCCAGCGAACACGAGAAGCGTCCTCACCAAGTTCAGATCTTTTGTCGAACTAGAAAAAATGAAGTTGGCTTTGGAAAAACAAAAACGAATTTCTCCAGAAATAAAGTACGTTCGGCATTCAATCAAGCGTAAGAAGTTGCTTCAGGAATGTTTTTACTGATTTTGAAAAAGTCATAAATAAAGAAGTTATGTTCGATTTTCGAACATCGCAATTTTTCGTTTTTCTCCGATTCTGAAGAAACCGTTCGAAATATTTCAAATTTCTTAACATATCAGCATGAAATTTGGCAACTTTTCCTCCATTTAACCGATTCTCTATCTCTTATAATAAGCGAAATCCTCAGGCCGGCCCTCGAATTTCAATCACCCGTATGTGTGTATAAAAATAATACATACAAAAATGCTAATATAAGGTTATAATAAAATTTCTTCGTTATTTAAATTAAAAGTAAAAAATTCATTAATAGTGTCACGATGTCATTATCTGACTTCATTTAAATAGCGTGTAACTACCTGTGCAATGAGTGGTTACGCGTTATCGTGTATTAACGTAAAATTTTCACCCACCACTGGAGCAAATGGTACGACGTGATCAGCTAAACGTCCGTTGATATATACCTGTTAGCCGTCATCGCATTTGCATTTTCAATGAGAACAAGCTCAGTTTTCGCGTGCATTGAAATACCAGCCCACCATTATACTGCCACCACCAAATGGTGTTCTTGGAATTATGCAGCAATCTGAAAACCGTTCACCTGGCCTTCTCCACACACGTTCTCGTCCATCTGGTGAACGCAGACGAAAACGAGACTCATCCGTGAACAATATGGAGCTCTATTGCTCCATTGTCCAATGTCTATATTCACGTGCCAAACGTAGTCTCTCAACACGATGAGCTGGGAGCTAAAAGGGGACAAGCAGCAGATACCCTTGATGCCAATCCGTATTCCTGCAATCTTCGGCGAACGGTTCGAGCTGAAACTGCAGTACCATGTACCTCTTCCACTTGACCAGATAAAACTGTTGATGATAAACCACGGCCGTGCAGTGTAGATAACACCAAAAAGCGGTCTTGTCGTCGGTTTGTGATGCCTGGTCTTCCCGATCCTAGTCTTCTCGTGTATTCCGCAGTTTGGCGATATCGCTGGATTACGTCTTGGATGGTATTTCAAGGAACATTCAACACATTAACGATACACAAATCTTACGCTGCGTCCATCTTTATTTTTTATTTCTCGAGCTACATTTTCGGGTCGCATTTTTTAAAACAATAATGTTACTCCAGACAGTTAAAATGCGCACTCAACGAAAGCAGTTCAACTTATGAAAACTGAATAAACAACACACTAATGCCCGGTTGCACCAACTTTTTAAGCAGAGCTTAAATTTAAGTTATGTTTAGGTTGTGACACTTAGCGTATGGTCAGTATAATGTCAAATACATTCTTATTGACATTTAAACTTCAACTTAAGTATCAGTTAGAATGTGACTAACGTTTTGTTAAATCGATACATAATGTCATAGTCTAAACACCACTTAAATTTAAGCTTTCCTTAAAAAGTTGGTGCAACCGGGCATAAGATTTTTTGAATAAAGATAATTTTGCACAATTTTGGTTTGTCTTAAGTTTTGTAGATAAAGTAAGTGTATACTACCCCTTATTTATTTCCCAATCTTACTTTGTAGATGTTTCACATGTTCTAAAACAAAAACAAAAACAATATTTCTCCTATGATAGCAAAAATTAAATTGGGTGTTCGGAATTTTTTGTCCACGAGTGTATTAGAAATATTGCGAATTTCGCTAGGAAGTTTGTTAAACAAGAGCTTATACAGTAATTAATAGAACAAAATGCTTTTAATTAGAAAAGTCCCTTTAAATTTAAATCTAAGAGCTCAAACTCATATTAATGAAAACAAAAAATAAATTATTTAAACATCGTTTTTAACGATCTAACAATTATTAGACTAAGAAAATACAACCACTTAAGTGGCATAACGCACTAAAAACAACGCACTAGAAGGAAATATTAAAAGTCACTTCAATTTTGATTAATTTATAATAATAACTTATTTATTTATACTATTCACTGCTGCCGTGTATTTCTGGTTGTACACATATTAGGCGCAGATTAAAAAATACGAACAGGGTCAGATTCCCCTTAAGGCGGGTACAGATTTGAATGTGCATGCGCTGAATCGAGACACACAGTTCTTCCGCTCGATCTTTGCAGTTACGTCAGAAAATTATCGACTCAAAATGACAAATTTATAAATTCTATCATTGTTTTAACATACGTATTAGATAAGGATAAATGAATATGTTGATTTCGTTTCTCGAATCGGTAAAGTATGACGTGACTGCAAAGATCGAGCGGAAGAACTGTACATACACATGCATGCGCTAATGTGTACAGAACATTCGCAGCTACTCAACGCATGCTTATCGTCTCGCGAATTAACTAAAACCTCAAAAAGTTAACTAATTCAGATTCAAACACTGTGTAGGCGTTATTGTTTATGTGTACTTCATGGATTGGGAAATTGTCAGTAGTAAATTTTCAACGCCGATATTAATCCAGCATTGTAACAAATTGTGCATCATTCGACATATCTATCTAGGTGGTTCCTAAAAATTTATGAACAGTTACCTGATCTTTAAAATTTATTTTCACACCTATGATTAAAGCTTTGTCGTTTCTAAACATAATTAATTAATTTTCGTTTATATTACATTTTAGGAAATTACTATTAAACCAACATTGTAAAACGTAAATCTTTATTAATTTTGTAACGAAGTGACCACTCCGTTACTATTTTTGTACATATTTAGTTAAGTTTTGTATATACACTGCGCCAATAAATTAGGGGAACACCAGAGAAACGCAACTAAAAACTGTAATATCTTTTTATTGCCTTAACGTAATGAACTAAAATTTTTACCTGGCTGCTATAACGCGTTATTTGCCAAACAGGAGTCATATTTTGTTAATTTATTGGCGCAGTGTATTAATTAGCCTGTATTTTTAGGATGTGTTTGCGCAGAGTTATAAAGCATAATTTAGGTGAGAGTTCTAAGGGAGTGGGGCTCCCCACCACGCGCTGGAAGCACGCTTTAATCAGTCATCCGCCGGCTCATTGAGCCGCCTGTCGTGATTCCGTCGCGCTATCAAGCCACGTCCGGTGACAGTGACTCGCCGGGCATTCCGAGCCGCCAGTCGTGGCTCGAATGCAGTTTTCCGCGGAGTCATTCATCCGTCGATGTTTTGACTCAAACGCGTTTAACAATCTGTGCTACGTTCGCGTTACCTGCAACCGCTCCTACTGTTCTTATCCTGATGCTAGAGTGGGTGTCTCAGTCTTTCTTATCCGGTGCGGGTGTCTCGCACATCCTAGAGTGAGCGTCTCACTCTCTCTTACCCGATGCGGTTGTTTCGCATATCCTAGAGTGGGTGTCTCACTCTCTCTTATCCGGTGCGGGTGTCTCGCACATCCTAGAGTGGGTGTCTCACTCTCTCCTATCCAGAGCGGGTGTCTCGCACATTCTAGAGTGGGTGTCTCACTCTCTCTTATCCGGTGCGGGTGTCTCGCACATCCTGGAGTGGGTGTCTCACTCTCTCTTATCCGGTGCGGGTGTCTCGCATATCCTAGAATGGGTGTCTCACTCTCTCTCACCCAGTTCGGGTGTCTCGCACATCCTGAGCCTGAGTGGGAGTTTCACTCTCAACCATACCACCGATCCGATCCCTGGAGCCTGTACCGGAACGTATGCACAGTGCGTTGCCGTCCTGCGATTAGTGTCCGTAAGACACACCGTTTCCGAAACTACCGTTCTGCGATTAGTGTCCGTAAGACATAATAACACCTGTAATATAGACAAAGTTTGTAAATAAATTGAAATGAAATTGAAATGTTATTCGTTATGTTATCGTCGACAAATCGCATTCCGATAATTTTAACATTGGAATATCATGTATGTACCAAGGCGGTCAAAATAATAGCAGTGGCACCAAATTTTCCAAAATATATATATTACTCTTAAAGAATTAAATTACTTGTAAAATTAATACCATCTTATTAATTAAATTAAATTCGCTATCTCATATAAAGATAATAGTGTTTTCAATAATCGAAGAGAAAGATATTTTTTTAACTATCTTGCCGTTCTACTATTTTGACCGCTATTATTTTGACAGCATATATGTAAATCAAAATAAAATTGGTCCGAGTCGAACGAGTACCACTTCTATACTCAGCAAATCAGATTTTTCTTTTTTAGTATTTAAGTGAAATCTATCATTTGTTTAACATGTAGGTAGTTTTAGGCCACGTTAACGTGTGATGTTCATCGCTCTGTAATGTGCATTTGCTGGCCCAATCTGTAATGTAACGGTTTTCGAACGGATTAAGAACAGCCACGAGCCTTTCGCAAACCGTTCGCGAGTTTTTTTTACACGACAAACCTTCCACGATCCGGAAGAGAGCAAAGCGGTTCCCGGAAAATGTATACGCAGCTTGGTTGTCATGACTTTGGCTGCGATAACTTCTCGTGAGGAAACTTTACCAGCGGCTATCGTCAGTGGTGTGGCTTATTAATGAGTATTTTCAAAGTTCTTTGATCGTAGTCTAGGCAATTTTTAATAATCTAACAATTCAGTTCCATAGAAAACAACCAACTTACGTACAGTTATGTTTTATTTACCTGTGTGCGCACTGTCATTTAGATCCTACGAATACAAGTATGTAAGTTATAACTAAAGTCTCCAATAAAAAGTTCCGAATGCATAGACGCTTCGATGCGTGCCCTGCACCCCTGCGGAGTTGCAAGCGATATCGCGAGAATATTGTTATAAACTTTGTCACATTTTATTTTGTTATTTGCTGTATGTTTGACAATACGATATAATTAAAGAAACAAATCAAAACATTTGTTTAGATAAAACACATTATCCCTATGTATCATATAGCCGTAAACGGCACTGGATAATTGGTCAGTCGACCGATTGAGGTTTACAGCGCATCAGTGCAAACATTGAGTAATATACAACTGGGCGGATTTATTTCGAGACTTTAGTTATAACAATTAATTAACTGCAACCAATATCTTCCGACCACTAGGCCATGTTCATAAGACGTTCACGTGCACTATACATACTTGCAAACCTGCCGCGAACGCCGTCCACATTTGAGCCGAATATCTCTTTGTGTTCGACGAAAAACCGACTCCCGGCGGATCACGAACGGTACGTACACACTTGACGAACCTGGTTTGTGAACTGTTAAGGCGCGTTTAGACCAAGCGAGCAGTAACATAGAGCAGGAACATTTGCGCTCGTTTAGTATAAATAACCGTCGAACTAAATGTTCCAAAAATGGTTTTTTTTTGTGAAAATTTTAAAAGATAATACGTATAAAGCCCGTCAACTTTTGTATTTAAAGTTTTTCTCTGACTGCTAAAATAAAGCCTCTAAGTAGGGTGCAAAATATTTAAAAAACCTGTACATAAGACATGAATATAAATCTCTTTCTTGTAAATATTTTTGCTAATCGAAAATAGGAGATGATTAAAATCTTCTGATGCCATTTTGCCAAAGTTTTTAAACGCCCACTTTTCTTTGCAAATGCACATCCAGTGGAAACATGTCACAATGACAGATGACAAGAAACGTCATGGAACCTCACAATGACAAACATCAAGCAACATCAAACAAACATCGCGATGACAGATACGGGCGAAATGTCACGTTGACATCTACGTAATAGGGTTACGATGACGACCTTCAAAATAATTTATTTATGTAGAACAAAAAGTTGAGCTATAAAGTGTGAATAAGTTGTTTCGTTCAAGGTAAATACAAAATTTTATTTCATACCGGATTCTTACCGTGTTAAATTAGTATGAAAATAAATTTTGAGATTTATTTTACACAAATAATCCGTAATAATTAAAGTGTACGATGAGTAAGTTCCATAGAAATGGAATTGCTTACAAATGACAAGCGAATGAAAGTCACGTCACGTTTTGCCTTATTATGACGATTTTAATGTACTAGGACTTCAAAATTAAATTTTAAAGTACTAGGACTTTAAAGATGTATTTTTTGTACTATAGATGGTGAAACGTCACTTTAGAAACCAGTATTAAATAAAAAAAAGTTAAAACCGCCCCTTAACGAATTAGAATGCAACCGCATTCGTTTCTGATTGGCTAGCAAATAGGATCGCAAACCTCATTTTGGTTGCTAAGATAACCACCGAACCAAACACAAAAAGACTGTCCTCTGATAAATAGGACGCAACTTCGCTCAACGGCAATTCTAGCAAGCAAACGGATCAATGATACAGAGTTACCTAACCCCCGCCACAAATTAAGGGTAAAAAAGCAGAAAGCGTATTACTGCAAGCTAGTATTGTTCTTATCGATATTTACGTCGAATCGATTCAACATCGATTTTCAGCTAAAAAAATCGATAACATCGATTCGAATCGGTATTTGTTTGTTTCTGTTGTAAAATTTCAGTGAATCCAAAAAAAATTCCTAATAATATTTAAAGTGTGAACACGGTATTCATAAAAATAGAATAACAATGATAGTGACAGAATAATTACTTTTTACAATAAAATATTAATAAAGTAAAGCAATCACATTGAAAATTTTATTTGTTTTGCTTGAAGCATCTTTGCCTCTTGCAGTCGGAAGTCATGTTGTTTTGTACTTACATGCCGATCGCATAGATAGTTAAGAAAGTATACGACGAAATGATATAACAGAACCCGCAAGTTAGAAGGAGATAGCTATATAAAAGTTCTTTGACTTATATAGTATATAGTATGTATAGTACATAGCATATACGAGTAGTAAAAAAATGAACTGTAGATCTTATAGGTATGTATACTCACTGCACTGGCATAACGCATATACATCGAACACATCGTTCCTGCAACGTTCTGGACTAGTTTGAAACTGTCAAATATATTCGCCCATCGAATTAATCACCGCTTTCAAGAACTACCTTAAATGTGAAATTTTGATCGGTGCATGCTTCTGACGGTTTCGAACCAGTCAGGGAGTGCTGCAGGAACAGATCTTATATTTGGTCTTTTTATTTGTTATAATACAGAACAGGTTAAAGTGAGAAATGTTAAATGTTGAGGATAAAAAGGAATTTTAAAAATATCGATAAATCGAATATATGTTTTTAACGAATCGATATTCATTTCGGTGTCATCGAATCGATGTTGAATCGATACATCGAATTGGTAAGAACAACACTACTGCAAGCCAGTATTCGCTAGTGCCGCATAGTTTGGCGGTATTCACCCGCTGGTTCTGTTATAGTATGGCAAAGCATACATCTCACCGGCTGGTGCTGTTATAGTCCGGCTTACTCTTTGCACACTAACTGTATGTGCTTTATCGACGTCACGTTATTTCATTGATGGATAGAAGAGGTAAGGAAAGACGTTACCCAAAGAGACACATTGAATTTCTTCCAACGAACCCAGCTGTCTGCCATCTATGCTTTCCCGGAGAAAAGGTATAGAACATCTTCACCAGCATTACCAGTGAACCTACAATACAAGCTGACCCTCATCGAAAAAGCTGCAAAGAAATAGAACCCTTTGCAGTGCTGCTAAAGGATCCCAAACGTTCCTCGGTCAGAGATATCTCACCAGTAATATTTTATATCTATCTTCTTTATATTGCCAACCATTATGTACGTTAAATAAAGTTTATGTTCTATTGAATAAACTGTACGAACACGCCCACACTGACAAATATTTAAGTATTGTTTCTTTGTCAACGGTGAAAAAAGGATGGAATTATGCTTTTTATGTCTGATTATGCAACGCCGGACACGTTTTAGCTATGACGCAGAGCTATTCTCTTATGAAAATTCTATAAGTAGTACATAAATGCACCATTAGACGGAAAACGATAAATTACAGTTATTCATATTATTTTGTACTCCAAAAAAGTCGCTTCAATTCATCTAAGTTTCAAACAAACAAATAAATGCTTAAACGATGCAGTAAGTTCCCTCGTTAATGTTTGTTTGATAGGCGATCAAATTCGACAAACAAAACCATCAGAAAAAGCCTTTTCCTTTTTGCGAAAATACTTATGTAGTAAATTCATAACTCTCTTATTTATTTATGTTCAATCGTCACATTATAACTGTGGCGGTTAGAAACAAAGGGGCGACTTTTCCATACAAATCGAGTTATGATCATAAACACAAATTTATCGAATTTTTAGAAACAATCATTGTTTTTTTTATAGAACTTTAACTTTGAACCTCGTTTTCTCAAAATCACAAAAGGTGTACTTACACCCCTTTGCTTCTGACCACCTCAATTGTATTTATAAATTACTATAAGGGCAATGAAGCTTTTAACCCTGTAGATTTAGCGAGTTCATCTCGTTCAAAGGGGGAGCCTGGTAATAGCACATCCGGGAATACGCCCCAATAAAACTGTAAATCCCCGCTCGGAAAAATTCATAAAAAGCGGCAATTTGTCACTGCCCATCCGAGTTTAATTGATCAACATTATTTTATCTCGCAAATGATTGTCTTTGTTATACAGGGTGTGCTTCTGACAATGAAACATAGGGATTTAACATGAGAAAACATAAATTGCTTTATTTTATCTGCCCGAGTAAATTTTTATGAAATTGTGGCTTATAACCAGAAAGATTACGGCGTTTAAAGTGTTTTGATACTAAATTTATGCTATTCTAGTTGTTAATTATTTAGTTGTTTATAATTTTTTTCCGTACAAGCTTAATAAGTACCTATTTAACGAAAATTATAAACGGTTCTCGTGATCCAACTGAGAACAGTATTTTTTAAAATATTTCTTTAGATTTGAAATCATTTTCTTAAATATTAATTTATATTCTCTCAGCCTTTTCATAGTGCTGCTCTTAAGCTACTTTAGACTACACACAGCAGCAATTTGAATATCTTGAACATTTCTATCAATGTTGCATAAATTTGACGATAACTACTTCCTTGAAAGTAGGTACAGACGAATAACTAAAATTCTATTTTCTAAACTGAGGCTTTCCATCATTAGAATTACCCGTTAAAACGAAAAGACAACCGGTATATGTAGGTCTACAGTGTTCTTTTAAAGAGGATCAGGACAATGGTTAAGAAAACAATACATTAAGCGTCCGTAAATATAATAAATAAATAAATATTCAAAATTGACTTTTGAAAATTTTATAAATCGATTTCCTACCAGTTATTTCACCTTATTAAATGTTGCATTTTACAAATGAACAGCCTTCTAATTGCTGAACCATCACTTCTAATTACTTTTAGAGAATTCCTTTTTAAAATGCACTTTTATAACTTTTTACTAATCATCGATGACTTTTCAAGATTAAAGAATCTTATTATTATTATCCTCCGGCATTAATCGTATTTTCAGGATGAAAATAATAATACATTTAGAAGTCATCCGTACGCACTAGAAGTTTGAATAACTGAAGCAAGGATCATAACATGGATTGCAAATAATAATGGTGCAAGTAATGACTCCTGAGGTATTTTAGGTGACAACTCGCTGCAATCTGTCTTTCACATGCGGCTTTAAATTTTTTTTAAATTGAAGCCTGCATGTTATAAAATGTTGCTAAAGGTATTTCATAATAAAATGCATTAATACTGTGACGGAATGTCTAGACGAAGTGACGTCAACGCTTCGGCGGTGTTGGGCCACGTCACGAGCACCTTCGAAGACGCTCCGGGACGTCTGAACCTAGCCCAGAGAATTCCAGAAAAGCTACGCAGAGATATACTAAAGCTTCCCCCTCGAACGCAGGAGAATATATTCTTTTAATTAAAACCGACTATTTTAATTTATACATTTATTTAAAAAAGTTACAATACAATCTAATATAAGAGCACTTGTCATCTACCTACTCCTCTTAATTACCTACAACATCCAACAAGATGGTTTCAAAACTGTGATTTGGTCTAAAACGTACTGAATAATTGGTATTATGTTTTTACAAAATTATTTATTTCCACAGTTGTTTCTCTTTCATTGCCTTTAATATTTGGTTTCCAAAATAATTGAGCACTGTCGTCAGTTTTTTATCTACTTGTACTTCTCTTAGTCATCAACAACATCCAACAAGATAATTTCAAAACGGTGATTTGGTCTAAAACCTGACTGAATAATTGGTTTTATGTTATTGCAGAGACATTCCTATAGTTGTTTCTTTATCATTCTTTTTAGTATAGAGTTGTCAAAATAATTTGGAAGTCGACAATTACATAAGTACCAAATTTTTTCGTTAAGTCTTCCTGGAACTGAATATTTATATTTCCATTTGTTTTTAACAAACTTATCATTGAATTCAATTTTTATGTTCCTAAAGATGTAGATAATAAAAACAATTAATAATTACTTCGTTAATATCACATTTATTTTTCGCACAGTAACCGCAGTTTCAACATTACACATACATGCCATTTTCAAACTGATAATTTAACTGAAACCTATGAATTGTTTTTAAACTAGGAGGAATAATTTAGATTTTGCCCGCCAAAAGGTCGTAAAGTTATTGCTTGACAGCCGGTTTTACACAATCCTTCAATTTAACCCTAGTCCTCCCACAAAAATTTATTCCCATTTCTACGTTCGAAGGTACTGTCGTGATCAGAAGACCCGAGTACACTCTAAATTTTAGTTAATTGAAGCGTGCTTCAAAATTAATGTCATTTTGACATTAATATTATTTTGACAATCAAATAGAAATACCCCAAATTAAAAGCAATTCACAAGGCAATAATTCAAACGCGATTGCAAGACGGAATCAGTATTCGAGAGATTACAACTGAATTAGCTGCTAATCAGAGAATATTTATTTCTTTGAAATCAAATGAGATGGATGAGATTTTATAGGTTAACAAACACTGTCAAACCTAATGTTACACAATTAATTTTTTTGAAAAGTCTCGATTTCACTTCGCTGTAGTCGATTTTTATAATCACGATGGTACATTTGTACCCCATATATGTTGTATGGAACACATGGTAGCACAGGTAAAATTTGATGTTTTATTACTGTTGTGTAATAGATGTACTTGTTTAAACGTGTTTCGATTGTGCTACATGTACAGTTGCAGACAGAAAATTTGGGATGTCACTGTCATTCATCTGACGTATACATAAAGGAATTTTTCCACTTTTATGTCAGTGATATGACAGTGACATCTGAAATTTTCTGTCCGCAACTGTACAGCATCATGACGCTATGTCAGCCATGGTAGAAATAAATATATAATGCTTGAAAATTGTATGAATTACAATACAAAGTATAAAAAGTAGCTTCTTTCAATCAAATTCAATTCATTTTTGTATGGAAGTACAAATGTACCATCATACCTGGTCTACGGAGTAATAAACTTAAATTGAGGTACCTAAAAATAGGTTGGGCTCCTAAATTTGAAATGTGCATAAAACCATGCTTGAGTATAGAAGAGAACCAAGCTCTATGTATTTTACTTATTAAGTTTTTTTTTTTTTCAATTTTAAAACCAAAAATTATACCTGGACCTATGGTAGGAGGACTAGAGTTTAACCTATAAAAAAAAGCGATCGAAAGATGTCGCTACTTAAAATGTTCACTAAAAATTAACGAAAAGATTAAATCGCGACATCTTACGATCATAGGATGTCACAGAGAAAAATTTTAGGGAGTTAAATTCATCTCCTCCATAATTTGCAATTAATATCTGTTTTTTCTTGTTATTTCTAACTAGAAATTAATGTATTTTTCACTTAAGCTACATATACTCGATTTGTACAAACATAAAGTGGAAGTATATACCGAAATTTGTTAAACAGATTTGTAAAAGTTGTTACAATTTTTCGTGATGATGTGACATCTTTTAGCAGAGTTAGAGTAATCTTAAAATTTGTTGCGTTTGAATACCTGCTTCTTAGCGCACACCTTTTGGCTCTTGAGATATCAACCTGCCCTAAGTTGTTCTAAATTAGTTCTGTTGCTTCAAAAATGCGTCTACTAAGATCAACAGTCGAAGATCCGAACTGTGCTTCGAGAGCACGGTGGTCATTTTGAATAATCTTTGCATTTTGAAAACGGTTCACTTTAGGACATAACTTTATTAGAATTTTTTACAATATTTAGTCTAAAGATTACATACCTGAAGTAGTGACCTCACGTCATGCAACACCTGTAGGTATACAGGATGTTATCAATTAAGGTGGCAATAATTATACCACGTATAGAGGACATAAAAATATTGCGATTTAACCTAATTAGGTTAAATCGCAATATTTTATATATTATAGATAAATTTATCTATATCCAAAAGTTTTTCGTTTCTGAGATATAACCTCAAATTTTCTTTAGAAACAAAAAATTTGCATTTGTTTCCAAGGCACTCTTTGCAGAACAGATGATTTCAAGAATTTGACCTGAATCTAACTCTAACCATCAAGTGTGACACATCATTGTAATAAGAAAAAAAGGCTTCATTTAATCGTGTAAAAATCCAAGATGGTGTTCATAAGAAAATAAAAAATTTAATGTCGTTTGTTCGTGATTTTTGATGACATGACAAAGATAATGGCATATTTAAATTCCTCATAAAAGTGTGCCTTAACAATGTCTGACTTAAAAATGCCTAGCTTCATTGGTTTTTATAGAAAAAAATAAAAACGAAAATCGTGATTTTTACTTTTTTTCGAATATCTTCAAAACCGTAAAAAAAAGATGAAATTTGTTTGAAGATTGATTGGGATAAAAATAGGTAATTTTGTTCTAATTTAACCATATATCTATAAAACCTATATGGTGAATGCAATACACATAATTGAAGCTAACATTTAAAGGACAGAAATATATTTTTGTCTTTAATAGGTGCTTTTTAATTGGCGCCTGCTCCATTAGTTAAGGTGAAAATAAAGTAGTAAATGCCTTTTATCTTTGTCAATGTTACGTTATAAAGCGAGAAAGAGTCAATTTGGATTTCACAGTTTTGGTTCATTGTTCGTTCATTGTCATTTGACGCTCTGAAGCTTTATCTTAAATTATTAATTATTAATTCTAAATACGCGTGGTTTTGTGTGACTCGAAAGCAAGTGTTAGTTATCACCGGAAAATATAATTGCTATAAATTCTTAGTATAATTGTGCTTATAAAAAAGCATTTGCATATCAAGAAATGTATTATTGACCGCAAATGTTTGTGGTCGATAAATACTAGAAAAGATTTGGAGTTGTTAAAAAATTGTTTATTTTCTAATTATTTATTTACTGTATGTAGGTTTCCAAAAAATGAAAATCGTCTTCCTTCAAATGCTTAGAACATTTTAAGGAAGACGATTTTCTTAACATAAATGCAAGAAAAGCTGAAGGAATTATTAAATTAAAATCTACGGCGGTACCTTCTAAATCTGTGATTGAAGATAATACGTGAGGTTATGTGCAGTAATCAACTTGTTTAACTTAACAGTTTGAGGTATTAGGCGCGCGAACAATAATGCTGAGCATGCTTAGTAAGCACATTATCGCTCTGAGAGACCGAAGATATGTTTCTGTCCTTTAGATCGCGGCTACAAATTCGCTTGCAGCAAAGGATACGCTATTCACCATATAGGTTTTATAGATATATGAATTTAACCAACTTCGTATCTCTTAAGATAACCGAGATCCCATGGTTAGGCTCCAAAAACGGACACTCTGTATGTACAACTGAGCACTGGTTAAAATGAGACATCATACATCTGTATAACATAGCAAGCTTTGATGATATAAATTTTTATTGTTTTAGCTCATACTCACATGGTGGTGTATGTATTCTTGCTGAACAGTATTGCCATAAGGTTACCTGTATGCGAAATAAGCCAGGAACGACTGTAGAACGGGAACGGTCAGACCTACCTGTATTCAGATGAAAAATGGCGAAGTGCAGCGACGAAATACCGGACTCAGCGGAGACGGCGTGGGAAGTAATTTTCGCACAGGTAACCACTGATCGTTGCAGCAGACAAAGGAGGAAAGGGCGCCACCTAGCGTAAGTCGCGGCACTAACGTGACAGAGGAGATCACCACCAGGCGTGATTCCCCGGGAATACTTTCGATCCACCTTAATTGTCCCGTTCCGTGAACTGGATAGCAGGAAGACGACCCCAACAGAAGAATGCGCCCGAACAAAAATAAACAAACACAAAAAAAGGCCAAGATCGGGTTCACGTATCTAGCTTTATTCAGCGAGGAGGTCGTTGAATTGGTGTTCGTTTGGAGACCGAACACCGCGAGCATTCGTAAAACACACAGTAAGGAACAATTAAAATTTAGGCCAATTTTCAAATATCACAAATGTGTACGGCCGTCCCAAAATATATAAATCAATCATAACGACAAATTCAGATAAACAAAAAAAAATAACCGCTCACGTAGGATCCAACGCTTGCGTTCACACGAGAGATAAATGATTAAATAACGTAGCAAAACGTGGCGCATTAAATAAACACAACAAGAAAACAGCAGAACTGGCCTTGAAGGAGCCTACTACCAGAGTTTCGTTTTTGCAAAACGGCAAAACTAAAATTAAGTTACAATAGCAACATGACCAAGGGCTCTGACGAAGTCCTTGACTAGTAACATTAAATCTCTCAACTCTGAGGAAGTCCAAAAACCGAGACTGCTGAAGCCAGGAAAAATTTCCGCAGTGCGCAAAACAATAAAACAAAAAAAAAACTAACGGAGCGACAAAAGTCGGGGCGCTGTACGATGAAATAAAATAAAACAGTGAAATACACACCGTTCACAACAATTAAACGGTCCGAAACGATATGAAGAAATAAAATAGCGATACCACGCTCTCCTCTACGTATGCCGCGTCCCGCTGCTTCCAAGGTGGTTAGGTGGTGAGCGGCGTCCGAATTCGGCGGAGGGGGATGAGCCCTAACGTTTCGTGGACAGCGTCGATGAGAGGCCGAAGCCAGCAGTGTCGTGAAGATCAGCGGCCGTTATCCGGCGTCGTACGTCAGAAAGAGAGAGAGCCAGTCCGCACACGACCGTAGGTGTACGCCGGTTGGGACTTGCTTAAATTCAAAGAAGAATAAAACAAATGAAATAAGCAACACGAACAGAAGCACACAGAAAGACTCAAAACTTACCCCGGGCTTTTGAAAATTCGGGCCTACCAAAGGTAGATTGGCTTGGGGGGCGGTTCAATCCGTTGCGACACAATAAGAAAAAATTCGCTTATAGCGTGGGAAAAAGAAGAAACTCGACGTCCTCTTCGCCAAAATAAATTCACGTGGAAATTACAGATCCTCTTCACGAGTGTGCAGACACACTATGGACGACTCCAAAGCCCCAAAACTAAATTGCACGTTTCCACGCGGGCCGACAACGAAAAACAATCCATCCAACTCGATGTCTTGAAACGAAATGATCTTAAGTCGAAATGGTCGCCGGAAAAGTCACGCCCGAACGTTGTAAAAATGACTGACCGAGTACCTTCCGGGAGTGTTGCCACCCTACTAACAACCGAAATATCCAAAAACCCAAGGAAGAAAATTTGAAAGCGGCACGAAACCAAAACACTCAAAGAGAACCCGGAAAACGATAAAAGCTTCCACAACACAAAAAAAACATACGTGAACCGCAAATAAGCTTAATAACTAGAGCAGCTTCAAAAAGAAGCTTCGGGGGAGGAAGAGAGATGTGAGAACAACAACACCAGAATGCGGTTGGTAGCGCATCTGATAACCGGCATAATCGCTCCAACTGTAAACATAACCCTTTTCTGAACCGTACGGAACGCCGGTGAAACAATAACAGTAAATAAAGCCACAACGGCCGTAGTCGGGATTAAAAAAAAAGAATCTCGGACGGAAGACACCCCAATACGTTCAGAAGCGATCGCAAAAGAAGAAAAAGTGAGCGTAAACATAAATCAAAGCCAAGCGTAAGGCTACGGTCACAGTGCATCAGTGTTTTACCGATTTTTTACACTGCCGAACACTGCCGATGTCGGTAGAATAATTAAATACGTATTGACAAATGAAAGTGGTCACATTTAGTCACGCTGGTAAAACCTACTGCAAATTGCTGCAAATGTGACCACTTTCATTTGTCAATACGTATTTAATTATTCTACCGACATCGGCAGTGTTCGGCAGTGTAAAAAATCGGTAAAATACTGATGCACTGTGACCGTAGCCTAAAGCTTGATTCACATTATCAGGCAACGAACGTTTCAAGCACGTTGCGTCTCGGTCTCCGGCAAATATTTTTTAATGTGTTTCAATGAATGTATTCATATCTAGCAGAGCGTATCCGTTCTAGCAGCAACCGTTTATGCAGCATTCAATACGTGTGAAAAAAATTTGCCGAAACCGAAACGCAACGTGCTTGAAACGTGATAATGTGAATCCAGCTTAAGACGCACGCAACAAACGCGGGCTTCCCAACGTACCTTGCTCGGGAACGCGGCGATAGTTCCACGCGCTATGCGTCTACGGGGTAAATCTAATAAGAATTGGCCCAAAGCCATAAGAGAATTTGGTAAAAGCAGATAAGAAGAAAAAAAAACGTAACAGTATTTGAAGTCAGTTCCTCTAGAGTGGATCAAAGAAATGAGTGAAGAGAAAGAACTGGAAATGTCGACGATCTTCATCTCCCGATATAATACTATTGTAATTTGCTCTTATCGAACACCCAACAGTGACATTAAAATAACATTGACGAAACTTGAAATTATATTAAGTCGAATAACATATACATTCATGAATTGTTATTGCTGGTGACATGAATAATAATTAACTTTCTAGTTCCGTCAAATCATGCTAATGACTTATTGAATATGTTTGTTACGGTTGAAAAATTCATTTAAGTTATCCATAATAATTGGCACTCACCCTATACTTTGCGAAAAGCCAAACTTCGGTATGCGTACGTGATTTTTGCCATATTTCTCAATATTTCGCCACCAGATCATACGCTGTTTTTTAGTCCTATAGTATCTCTCCATTTCACACTGTCGTCCGGCTAAATATGAGTTCATTCGTAACGACTCCCGTCTCAGCGCATAGTCGGAGAGAACGCCGCCCTCGGCGTCGCGTCGCGGTCATACTTTCAAGAGCGCTCGGGCTGTGCTGACCTTTTGTTTGTGTTGGTGATTAAAATCTTTGTGTTTCTCTCATGGAATTTTGTGACTGAAAACTGAAACGGAATCTTCTCCGAGATTTGTTAAAGCACGCCGAGTGAATTTCAACCTCGTTAAAAAGCTTTTCGAAAGCCTCTCTTTAAAATAAGGAACAGATATGTGTTGTTGGCCATTTTGTGCGAATGTTCTGTGAGTAACGCGTATCTCTCTTTTCTATTAGGCTTCCTGGTAGTTTTACCAATCTACTAAAACCCTAATAAATAACCCCTGGGAGTGAAAGAAAAGGCTGGATATCGAATTGGAATTGAAACAATTGGAAACCCCTGCAATACGGCCCACCCCTCGCCCGTGAAAGTAGTCTCGACCTGCAATACGACGCCACTTCGTGACATAACCGCCACATCGAATTACGGCGCTAACCACCGTAGGAGGGCGCTCCGACACTGTTGACAGCTGTCTCCCAGTACGCTGAATTTTTGTGACCAGGTCGGAATTATTTCAATTATTTACGTTGACTTATTTTGACAACTCACTCACTCACTTTCGGGTCAACTCGACTCACTTTAATGCGGCGTTATTAGGTCTGTTCGTACAGCATTTCTGACTAGTTTGAAACTGTCAAATATATTCGCCCGTCGAATTAATCACCGCTTTCAAGAGCTGCATTAAATGTGAAACTTAAACTTAAATGTGAAGTTTCTGACAGTTTCGGACTAGTCAGAAGTCGCTGTACGAACAAAGCTATTATTAATTTCATTTCTTTATTTATTTTAAGGAGTAATGTAAACGAGGGGCAGATCTGCTTATCGGTTAGTTTCTAATTTGATTTTTGCGTGGATACTAAAGTTTATTTAAATACTTTTCGTGTTCTTTTCATTGGGACCCCTTCTGGGTCACACTCGATACTTGTAAATTATTTTCCTATTCGTTAACTATTTTTGAGCGTTTTGAAATAAAAACAAGTGTGTTCAGCTGGCAATTTTTATTTTATTCACTTTGCCCACCTTTTGTTTTGGGATTTCGTCAAACCCTCCCATCTCCAAGAGCTTAGCCGAGTGATGTTGGAGAAACGTCAAAGTCACTCGCATAATTTGCTGGCCTTCAGGTAGGTAGCATGTTGCCAACATTTAACCTGCAACAAACTATCTATGAAGCTACCAGAACTCAAAATCATACTTCTACCTGCATTGACAATATATTTATAAATTTTATCACTTACTCAGCTTGTGTGTTACCACTTGGAATATCTGATCATGACGGGCAACTACTTGATATTACTTACCCACCAAATGCCCTATCTGCCGTATAAAAGTATTAGAATCTTCTTACAGGATCGTATAACAACATTTCAAGATCGACTTCGTCTACAGGACTGGACTTCCATATACTCATGTTTAGACCCCAAGAAAAAAGTGGACAACTTCTTGAATATTTTTACATATCACTACAATGAAAGTTTTCCTTTTAAATCTATTTGTCCATGCGCTAAATCTCACTGAGTTTCTGTTGAATTGATCATATAAAAGAAACTCTGGGGTTTAATATATGAGGTTTATAAAAAAATTGGAGACGAAGAACTTAGAGGTATTTATTACTACTTATTTACTTACTAATTTAAAGGAATTGCTTATGAGTAATTGAAATATTATCTTTCGAATAGAGTTCAGTACATCGATCATCAAGAGACGTCCAGCTCGTTATCCAAACTCGAAACAGGTGTACCACAAGGATCTGTTTTAGGTCCTCTATTATTTGCTATCTGTATTAATGATCTTGTTACGACAGTCAATTGCCATATCACTCTTTTCGCCGATGATACAACCTGGGCGTCAAACGATATTGACACAGATGCAAATTTACAAACAATGAAAAGGCAGACGACTGATTGGTTTACCAGCAATAAACTTACCTTAAACGATGACAAAACTAAAAAAAAAAATTCACTGCCAATAGAACCCAAATCGAGTCGAATTCTCTGCCACTCTCTATCATCTTCCTTATACGCTATCAAGAGAATCATAAATACCCAGGCTGCTAGGAGGGTGTACTATGCTACATTTAATGAAAATTTACATATGCTGTTGAAGTCTGGGGTCATTCCTTACATCTACGTAAAGTGTGTGTACTTCAAGAAAAAGCCGTGCGTATTTTATTAGACTCACAAATTGATGCTCATTGCAAACCCTTATTCTTACAGCATAAAATAATGACATTACCAAGTTGTTACGGATGAAAAATTCATTTAAGTTATTCATAATATTTTTCCGAACACCCTGTATTAGCGTGAGAATCTAACGTGATTCTGTGAAGGAAGACGGAACCGGAATTACTCCGAAATTTGTGCAATCGTACGTTGAGAGAATTTCAAGCTAGTTATATAGCTTATCGAAAGCCTGTCTATGAAACAAGGAACAGGCTTCCAGTTCTAGCTTTTATTGGTAGTGTTACCATGGTTGAGAATACCGTCATTCCTTGGGTGGAAAGAAAAGGCGGGTTTTTCGGCTTTTGAAACGATTTAAGCCTCGTAACCCGACCTTCCCCGCCTTTGAAAGTGGACTCGACTTGCAAGACGACGTTACTTTGGTGACCTCAACGCTTCACCGACTTACGGCGCTAACCACCGTGAGAGGGCGCTCCGACACTGTTGATAGCTGATTGTCATTAACGCTGGATGTTCGAATTACTGGTCGGAATAATTTTAATTGTTCTTATTGATTTATTTTGTCGATTCAACTTTCCGCGGCGTTATCATTAATTATTTTGTTTTTCTGGTTAATCACTTTAAGCGATTAATTGTAATACAAGGACCTGTAAACCTGTTAAATATTTTCTTATTCGTTATTTAATTTTGAGCATTTCAAATAAAAGCAAGAGTGCCCAGCTGGTGATTTTTATTTTGTTCACTTTGCCCACCTTTTGCTTTGAGGTTTCGTCGAACCTCCCTTCTCCAAGAACTTTGCCGAGCGGTGCTGGAGAAACGTCAGTCACTCGCACAATTTGCTGGCCTTCAGGTAGGTAGCAAAGTGTTTACATTTATAAACAGGTAGTAAGTGTGTACCGTAACCTAAATAACTCTATTACAAGAAAAGAATCTCAATCCTATAATTTACGTGCGGGTGATAATATAACTGTGCCCTACCTCAGACTCAATAGTGCGACCTCAATGACTTTAGGTTTAAAGCTATATTAATAATCCACCAGGATCTTGGAGGTCGTTACTGTTGGGACTCTAGTTAACGTTGCGCGTATACTATATCGCAGTGGCGTTGATATATAGTTACTAGGGTAACAAACAGTCATTGTATATAGCATATTACATAGTACGAATGTTCAAGCTGTTGTAGTTTATTGATTTATTATAATACAGAAGAATTCCAAGTGTGTTCAATATATTTCTTTAACCAATTACGGCCTCTAATAGGTTATGAGCCCAGAGAGCGAAAAGTAAGTTAAAGAAAGATTTTCTTGATTCTAAAAGAAAAAAGTGACGTTTGCCGCATATAAACAAAGGCGCATCGATTGTCTACTAGAATCTATCACTACTTGAGATGACTACGTTTGGTATGACAAGAATTGAAACTCTGACCAAGATTAATTATGATACGTGGAAAATGCATATGGAAGCACTCCTCGTGAAAAGTGATGCGTGGGAATATGTCAGCGGAACAAAGGCGAAACCAAAAGTCATTATCGGTAATGCGGCGTCTGAACAAGCAGCCGCAGAATGGGACAAGAACGACAAGAAAGCTAAATCTGACATAATATTATCCATAAGTGCAATTGAATTGAAGCAGGTAAAAGGATGCAATTCATCTCGCGAAGTTTGGCTGAAGCTTGAAAGTATTTATCAATCGCGTGGACCAGCACGAAAAGCAACACTGTTAAAGCAGTTGATTTTGCAACGTATGTGCGAAGGCGAAGATATTCATGAACATCTACGAAAATTTTTCGATGCCATAGATAAATTACACGAAATGAGCGTAGAGGTAAATGCAGATTTATTGACGATACTATTATTAAACAGTTTGCCATCAAATTTTATTTTTCGAAAATTTTAGATGCGCAATCGAATCCCGACATGATTTGCCGACACCGGAGGTTTTGCGCGTCAAGATAGTGGAAGAACACGAAGCATGAAGAAATGCATGTGGAAGTGACATCACGAACGCTATGATAGCTGGAAAGTCAATGCACAAAAGTCGAAACGCATCAAGATATCAAGAAAATAAAAAGGATCCCAAGAAACAAACTCATAATACTTCAAAATTGAGATGTTTCAAGTGTCAAAAATTCGGTCACAAGGCAGCAGAATGTCGTAAAGTTGGTGACAGAAGTAATCAAATTACGAGGAATGACCTATTTTTTGGAACAATTGAGACAGAAGTACATGGAGCGCTTCAGGCAGAATATAGGAATTCCAGAGTTTGGTGCCTTGACAGCGGGTGTCAGGATGAATTTTCGGACATTTGTAAAGGAGACTGCGGCAAGTTGAATTTAGCAAATAATTCACCAACCGAAATAAAAGCACGCGGAAAGCTATCATTACAGATACGTAATAACAAGACGGTGAAACAAATTGATTTGCAAGAAGCATTGCTTGTACCAGATTTACGCACCAATTTGCTATCAGTGGGTAAAATTACGATGTCGCAATTTAAGCGTACAGTAAAGAACCATCTGATTGAAAATTGTTTATATAGTGTGGAAGAGTATTTACGAGATCCTATATGAACTCGACACAGTATAAAGAACAATCAGTAGGGACAGCTTACGTCGGCGCCTTTGAAGTTGGATATGCAAGTTTAAATTCAAAATGAAGTCGATCTGGCGGTGCTTCACTTAAATTATTCCAGATGGCGCCATAAAAAATTGCGCGAAGAATCAGAATTCAACAAAAATAAATACCAGAAACATCACACATTTATTTTTTCGGCGGTTTAGAAAAAAATTTATCAATCAATATTACAAAATTCTGGCAGCCACATGCATTTGCCCAAGCTTGGCATCTACACAATACGAAAAAAAAAACATGAAATTGCTTTATTCATAAAGATTTCAATTTACCTTGCAACATCGTTAGGAAATCGGAATAAACTCGCACCGGGAGTTTGGGAAGTGACTTTGCACTTTTTCACCGCAAAAACGTTACTGTATCTATCCCGTTTTTTCCATATTATAATTATGGAATAGATTTAACAAGATCACTAAACACAACAATGGATCACAAACGGGATATTTCAAGAGAAACACAACACTACAATGGCACAGCAGAGCAAAACACGTGTACACAGGACCGCACAAATATAAAAACAGGTAAAAAGAACCCAAAATATGGTCAAAACCCTGAAAATTCCTTTATTATCCTAATATATCATTATGTCAAATAAAAGAATTTCTATTTCGATACCTGCGCCACTATCGGGAAATGTGGAAGGTACCGCCAGCTTCGGGACATGCGCGTAAAAAAATCTGCGAACAAGGTCAAGCCAGCTGTCCCTACTGATTATTCCTTATACTGTGAACTCGATTCATAGTTTCATAATATTTCCATTTGTATTAATGCCGCGTACCAAATGTTGTAAATTTAAATTTAAAATTGATTATTTTGACGACCTTAAATTGTATTTACAATTTGACAATTAAATTATCTATCTATCTAATAACTTCTGACACTTTAATGTCAGTCCCATCGACTCTATTGCTTCCTATATTCTACGATGGCATGAAGAAAGTAAAATAATAACATTAAAACAAATAATTACTTGTGACTTTTTAATACTAAGTCAAAATGCTAAAAATCTTCGATGTTTTTCGGCGTCAGTTTTCAAAAATATAACTATCAAATTAAAACGGAATATATACTCCATTCACGGTCTTTTTAGACTCTAGAGGGCCATGCTTTTTTTTCGTTAAGTTAGGTACATGAATTTTGATAGAACTCAAAATGTGACAAATGTAAACTTCTGACATTTTAATGTCAGTCCCATCGACTATTGCTTCTTATACTCTACGATTCTATGAAGAAAGTAAAATAAAAACAAGTAATTACTTGTAACTTTTTAATACTAAGTCAAAATGCTAAAAATCATCAATGTTTTTCGGCGTCTGTTTTAAAAAATATAACCATCAAATTAAAATGGAACATATTCACTTGGAGGTACCAACAAAAATGTCGCCCTAACATGGCCTACTCTGAGTCTAAAAAGATCGTGAATGGATTATATTCACTTGGAGGTACTAACAAAAATGTCACCCTAACATGACCTACTCTGAGTCCAAAAAGATCGTGAATGGATTATATTTAACATTTTGTCTAAAAATTGCCCTTTGCAGTCACCATTTCATTTATTCATATTTTATTTATTTTTAACTCTAAGAAAAAAAAATTTGGTGCAGATGTAGTTCATACATAAGCTTATTATAAGGCAGGTCTTGGTAATAAACAAAATATCAGAAATTTAAAAATGACAAAACTCAATTTTCTTAAATAGCGTGCCCTATATTTTTCTATCCTAAATTCTTCAGTTAATAAAATAATTTCATTTTTATTAAGTATGTCTTATTTTGTGAGATTTTTAGATCTATGTATTTAAATTATTTCTTTTAAAATGAGTTATTGTCTAAGGTGACCGTGAAAAATGGCAAACAATTGAAGCTGTTGACTTTAATAATTAATTTTCAAGCGATAATAATGTACAAACATTACTTATTTTAAATACGTGTCTCCTTTAGATTGTTATATTTTACATTTTTTTTTGTACTTACACCATACATGCCCCAAGTTCTCTATGAGCTTGTCAGGGAGGCGTTAATATATTGTAATATTACCCACTGCGGCTACGATCCATATACTAGGTGTTTTCCTTCGGCATTCGACTTACAAACTGAGGAAACGCAGAACACCCAGTTCGAAGGGCCGATATGAATCCGAAACACAATCCAACATATAAGTCTGTCACATGAGACCTTATGTACCATCGTAATCAGAAAAATCGACTACACTCTACATTTTGATTGATTAAAGCGTGCTTCAAAATGAGCTTTTGTCATTTTGACATGAATAGTATTTTGACAAAACAAATAAAAATACCCCAATATGACCCCAATTAGCAAAAGCAATTCAGAAGGCAATAATTCAAACGCGATTGGAAGGCGGTATCAGCATTCGAGCAGTTGCAATTGAATTAGCTGTTAGCAGTGTTAGCACATCTACCGTTTTGCCAAAAATAATGTTACACAACTAATTTTTTTTTTGAAAATGGAAGTATCTGTTTCACTTCGATGTAATCGTTTTTTATGATTACGATGGTACCAGGAGGGGATTCGAACACATACCTATAGTTGCTCGACTAAGTGACAAGCTCGTTGCCAGCGGACCCAACCAACTTGACTGTAGAACCATTTAGTAAAGAAATATAATTCAATAAATCCAAAATTTATTCACGTCTTAGGAAGTTTACATCTAAAAGATCCCAACAGTCAACACTTTGAAAAGTATGTAATTATTAATGTCAACTGAAAATCTCAAAAAATATCGCAGACAGGCGTAAGACATACTTAACAAAAATGAAAATACTTTATTAAACGAATAATTAAGATAGAAAAATACAAGGCGTGCTATTTAAGAAAATTGAGTTTTGTCATTTTGAAATTTCTGATATTTTGTTTATTACCACGACCACTCTGTAGCGATGAATGAATAATGGCTTATAATAAGCTTATGAATAAACTACATCTGTACCAAAAATCTTTTTCGTAGAGTTAAAAAAATAAGTAAAATATTGACTGCAAATAGCACTTTTTAGACAAAATGTTAAGTATTTCAAGAACGGTTAGGTTTAGGTATAGGCAATGGTATACAGAGTATGTAGAATTTTATAAAAAAAAAAATTGGTTTCATATATAGGGTGTACCAAATGAAATAAAAAAGTTGTGTTCGGCACCACTGTTTTGATTCACTCTGTTTAGATGAAAATAATTTTATGTTGTAGACCTCTTAACATTAAAAACAAAACTGTTTTGAAAACTTTTTTGTATCTTTAGTAGTTATCGAGATATTGCCCGAGAACACACTGTTGGGATATAAAACAATAAAATATTTTCATAAGAGAAGAGCTCTGCGTCATAAATAAAATGCGTCTGGTGTTGCATCATCAGATATAAGAAGCGTAAGTTCATCCTTTTTTCTCATTCACCGTTAACAAAGAATTAATACTATAATAATTGTCGGTTGTAACTCCGGTGATTTATGACTAAAGGCTAAAGTTCCGTGATTTTGACTTTAAGAGGGACACTTCTGTTCACTAAAAAGGTTCGGCGAACATTTTATTACAATTACATGAATGTGAATGTCAAAATTAGAAAAGCAACCGTTCGCGAAAATGACTCGGTGAACATTAATAATTTTTTCAATCTTCTCTTCCTGCGGAACCGTATTGTTCACATTTTCAAAACCAGTGCCTCTTTTGCAATATGCGACTGTGAGGCATCTGTGCGAGTCTCCCTTTTTGGTCCAACTCATTTATGTCACTGGAGTGTCTTAAGTTGCCTACCCTCAAGAGATTGTAAGGTATTTTTGGACTGGCTCCGCTACTATCCCCAGGTGAGGTGCTGTCGCGCTCTTTATCCGGTGGTTTATTTACTTTAACGTATCTTAATTGTCACGTATCGTAAGGAGATCAGTATTTTGACAAAAGTTTGTCGCTTGGGCCCCTTACCGCCTGAGATTGCTTATATTAACATTTAAGCGTAAAATTCTTTCGCAAATAACCCTGATGTAATTTTATTTATTTAAATTTAAAGATTTTGAATTTCAATTTTCGGCTGTTTACAAAAGCGTTACGGCGCTGAGTTTAGTTAAACACGTTCAATGTCATTAAAATGTTTTGCCTGACAAATACGTATTTCCATACACTGAAAAAACAATTCATAAAAATTAATTATACCGGATATTCTTTTACTATATGCAAATATTTAAACCTGTAATACCTCACCATAAATGGCAACGATTGAACTCATATGTCCTTAACAAAAAGTTAATAGTTTTCGAAAAAAATGCATTGGCAGATTTTCACCAAACCGTTTGAGAACTGCTGGCCTAACACTTGCGTACGCAGCCGCCTGACCCGAATTTAGGTCAGTCGGTCACATTGACTTGAGCATGGAGGATGTTCTTCGTATGTCTGCATAATTTGATGAAAAAACGTTCTTTCCGTTAAAAATTAGTGCAATTCAAGAAGCTGTGAATATCGCATGTGGTTCTTTTGTGCCCTACAAGTTAAAAGAAAGGTATAAATAAATTGTAATTTCACATTCCATATGAATTTTAATAGACTTGACATTTATTTTTTTGTCCCTGGACCGTAGTAGTACTTTCGTAGCCTAGCAACAAGATTAGCAAGGGAGAATTGAATTAAAATTTTAAATAAAATAATTAATATACGAAATTATTACGAAATGCTACGGAATGTATTTGCGCCATTTGCCAAACTCCTTTGATGTGCGGTGTCGGCGTTATAACTTCTTTTGATGCATTTTACCGAGGCAATTTTTTGCCCGCGGCTGCCTCTGAGTGACGCGTTTAAGATAGGTCAGTATTTAACATTGGTCACTGACCTTGCTAAATATAACTTTTCTCTCTTGCACATTTCAGCAATTCCAAACAAATGGTACCTCCGAAATTTTTTGGCTGTGGTACAGGATCCACCCGAAAATACGCCCAGAAGGTAGCATTTCATGTACTTATACTGAGGTTTTTTTATTTGCATATAGTAAAAAAACACCCTGTATAATAATTACTCATTTTAGGCATAAAATAGTCAACAACAAAATTTATAGGCGCTTAAGCTATAAAACTAGGAAAGTATTTAAAATAGTCTAAAAATATGCATTTAGGCACGAGAAAATACACATTTCATTCTAATCAAAATTGTAATTTAAATGTTTAAAACTTAATTGCCTGTGTTTATTCATAAATAAAGTTTAGGAAGTTGCCTAAAGATCCGGGCTTTATTAATAAGTCATCCCATACAAGACAGACGGCCAAGCGTGCTGTCGAAGCATATTAAAAATTTTGTTACAAGACGGTTTTGATTGCTGTCGATTCCTCAAGCATCCTTTGTACCTACAGTTGTCAGCAGACGCGTAGCTCGATAATTCCACTGCAAACCAAACCGACCTGTCCTAGGTTAGTAATGATTAGAGCTTGGAAAATATGCACGAAAAAATTTTAAATTATGCATGCAAACATGCAGTAAAAATATGCTTTCAAATATGCATTTATGCTCTTGAAAATGCAAATATGCTCTTAAAAATGCATTTACGTATAAACATTTAAAAGTGTGTAAAGGTTATAAAAATAAATAATATTACTTATCTCAAATGAATTTTATTATTGGTACATGTATACATAATGATAAATGTTAAATAATCACAAATTTTATCTTTTTTAGGCAAGAAACGCAATTTTTGGAACGCGTTTTTTTTAACCGTTCAATTATAAGGTACTTTATCAAAACAAAAAATTGACTGTCGGTAGCGCAACGAGTAGCGAGGCTGACTAGCACGAAAGAGTGCACGGATTCGAATCTTTCTGGCTTACGATTTTTTAAATTTTTTTTATTACTTTTAACAAATTCAAAACATTATTTTATTCGAAAATTTATTCATTATTGATAAATAAAGTAAAATTTGGTGCAATTTTTTCCCGTTTGGTCAAAATCCTTCATTATATGCTTTTATATTTTTGCATATGCATTTTAGTTAAAAGTCATAAATATGCGAATATGCACTTAATATGCATTTTGCATATTTTCCAAGCTCTAGTAATGATTCATTATTAACTCTACTCTCTTCAGGAGCGTTACACAATCCGAATGGCATGACAGTAAACTGCCACAGTCCTA
Source organism: Dorcus parallelipipedus (assembly GCA_958336345.1). Taxonomy (NCBI): domain Eukaryota; kingdom Metazoa; phylum Arthropoda; class Insecta; order Coleoptera; family Lucanidae; genus Dorcus; species Dorcus parallelipipedus. Next base: position 13,980,350 of record OY284479.1, read on the forward strand.
TTTCTATTAGCTACCCGTACATTAACGGGAGTACTGACAGGCTTGGCCTGACTGGACTAGACTGACAGTACTGGTCCAGCACGTCAATCCCTTCGTCGGCCATAAGTAGCATGGAAAAGTCTGACGTATGCGTTACGCATTAAGCAGCAGTATTATCAACCGGCAAATCCTTTCACAGTCAAAGACGTTCAGAAATACTGCCAATGTATGGGCACCTATTTGTGAATAGGTGAAGAAAACCTTCTCTCGGTTTTCCGACTCTAACCTGACTTGCCAGTAGCACAGTATACTCATCAATCAGTAGGGACAGCTCGTGTCGGCGCCTTTGATGTTCATACTACCGTTTTCACATCCAATGTTGTTGGCAGGCCTTCAAATAAAATTTCCAACCAAATTGAATCTGTTATCTTTCGTTTCAGAAGGCCTTCTTTAGAGCTGATGCTACTGTCGTTTTGATCTTTGATTGGATCGCTCAGATTCTTCTTTTCTATTATTGAAATTTCTTCAAATTTTCCTTTATTTTTTATCAATTTTTTGATTTTCAAGCACCCAATCTCTTATTTTTCACCTAATATGTCCTATCTCCTTACTTTTCTTTTGTATTTATTTTCATCGAAGCATCGACATACAAAAAAAAGTTAAAAAAAAATTCAAAATAACCACAAAAGAATAAAATGGATAAATTAATTGAAAACGTGCAAGCGTTTGAAAATTAAAGACTAATAGAGAGCAAAATATGTCAATGAAATACCAAAAATTAAGTCTATAAAAAGAAATAAAAGAGAAATGAAGTAAACTACAACGAAATACAAAGAAAAGATAATCGAAACAAAACATTAGGTACACCGGCAGAATATTTGAAAATTTCTAACAAAAAGAAAAGAAAACTAAAAAAAAACGCTAGAAATTATTCGTAAAGTGTTTTCTTTTGCTTTCTGTTAATTTTTACTTTTCTTTGAGTTTCTCTCCTTTTAACCTTATTTTCCTTCTTTCAAACTATTATTTCGTATTTGATTGACGTTTTCAATGTTTTATCATATCAGCCTTCTGATTTTCAAGCAGTCTGCCCTCAGAATTTTCTTATGGTTTTTGTATTCTTATTCTTCGTATATCGTTCTTTGTTTAAGTTTTCTTTAGTTTTTTTGCATCGTTTTATTTTTTCATATTTACTTGTAATCTTTCTTCTCTTTTCGTCTGATTTTTTGAAACTCCGCCGAAAAATCGTCGACATTCTTTTATTTTATATTTTAGTATATCGAAGTATAGTCGTCCCAGTTTGCTAGCGATTTTATGGCCTTGCCAAAAAAAGCGACGAAAAGGCGACCGCAGGCGGGTCTCTTTGAAACTGTTTTTTATAGCAAGATCATAAAACCGATACAGAACTTGGACGACTATACAAATTATCTGTTCACAAATTAAAAGACCACAGCCAGTGTTGCCTTGTGAAAAATACAACTGGCAACGACAAGGTTATGAATACTGAATTTTTAATAATTATGATAAATTAATGGCGAATAGCAGATTTGTCGTCGACACTTCGAGAAAAGTAGCTCACCTCTAATAATAGTACATGTCCATTTTGAAAATAAGCTTTTACCATGTCAACAATCGATTGTCTCCACTATTTGTGTGAATTCTTTTTTAAGTTTATTTTAACGTAAAGCGTTTAGAAGAAAAACAAGGCATTGAAGAAACAAGAGTAAAAAAAAACTTTCATTACTGATTTCATTTGAAGACTGTATCATCTCATAAAACATTCCACCCGAAAAAATTGTAAACATACGAAATTGATGGCATTTTAATTAGATTTATACAGTGGCAGGCGCAATAATTTCGGCGTTATATTTAGTAGCCCGGGACTCAAAAAACGGTTTACAGTGCATAAGCAGAAACTGAAAGGAGGAAATTAAACTATTAAAGCGAGATTATTTTTAAAGTGTTTAAGTGGTTTGAGTGTAGGAAGCCCTCAGATCTCCGACGTTGCATTTTTTATTGACAAATTATATGTCAATTTAAAAGAGTCTAAACATAGGGGACGTCGACTAATAGGCGTTCAAGAGGGGGAGATGTGATTTTATCTGCTACTTTATTTACAGGGTTGTTTTTAGATATGTGTTTATTATGACTTTATAGCGGAAGGTTTTAGCTTGTTGTGTCGTTTAGCTAGATTGGTTTTTTACTTGTGCTCATATATTAGACAGATTTTTAACTTTTCCATTTGTTCTTTTTTTACTAGCGCGCGGAAGCTGCTCAAAAATATTAATTTACGGAGCAGTTTTAGTAGTTCGTTGATATTTTATATTTAGATATGATATATGGGTGTAAACATAAAGCTCACACCCATCACACTTGCTATTTGCACTTAGGCTCGGTCTTTTCATCTCCAAATAAAGTTACCAATAACTAGTTTGAAGATACATTTATTTGAAGGATTTATTCAGCAAATAATAGGTAACTGTCTTTCAAAGTTATTTTACCACTTGAATTGTTAGCAAAATAATGTTGACAGAGTACTACTTCTGAGACAAGGATATATTAATACAATGCCTTGCATGTGTCAGATAAGGTTAAAGTATTTTGCACAATCAGGTTGCGAAATTTTAACGTAGTTTATATAGCTATATATATAAATAAATGCCAATAAACAGGACCATCACATCAATTTTCAAGATGCAAAAATACTTGATATTGAACCTAATTTGAATCAAAGAACGTTTATTGAAATGTGTCATATTTTTGGCAATAATAAAAGCATGAATAAAAGAACAGATATTGAGACACTTAGTTGCATTTACACATATTTACTAAATTTTAAAATCACTTCTAAAAATTCTTAATCTAAAAATATATAATTTATAACATCATATTGCTTTGTCTCAAATAAACAAATTTACTGTAAATTCAATTTAGTGTCAAAAATAATTTGTCAAATAATTTCGAATAATTTCTAACTTGAATTTAACTTCTTTTCTTACTCATTAAGGAGTAAGTAAAAAATTTAGATTATTAATGAATTGTTAATTAGTGCCATGTTTTTGTAGAAACCTTGAAAAAGGAAATAAAATTTTCCGAAAGCTCGGTTAAACTTTAAAAGAGTATTAATTACCGCCCTCTTGACTGCAGCCCTGTGAAGAATTTAATTTTTTTGCTATATATATATATATATAAAAGAATTCTCAAATTATTTTTATTAACGGGGATTAACGGCTATTGTAAATAAAATATATTTTTTTGTTGGTCAATATTTCGTAATGTTTTTATTACTTCATCAGGACCAAAAATTGCTACAATAATAAATTACATTGTATACTTATGAAAATTGAAGCTGATTGTTTACTTACTGAAGGTGAAAATAATTTATTTCTCCTTTATTATTTGAAAATGTATTAGAAATTGAGAATTTTGAAGTTGATGTTTGAACAAAATTATTTATTTATAAAAATATTTAAATAACAAAAGGACGCTAGATGGCCTGACTTATTAGATTGAAATAAATATTGTTTAGTCCGTCAGTGTCAGATCTAAAATTGACAGTTACGTCATTATGTTTTTGAATACAAGACATTTCAAGAAAAATTCTGGTACATTTTCAAATAAGGAGAAAAAAGGAAGAAAAAAAAGGAGAAATAAATTATTTTCACCTTCATAAAATAATAATAAAAATAATTTGAGAATTGGTTTACCTAACAAGTACGGCATTACTTCCCTACGAATATATATATATATATATATATATATATATATATATATATTTTCTTCCACCGTATAAAGTGAGCCCCACATGAAGGAAATTCACGGTTGAAGTGAGGTCCATGTCAAAGTGAGGACCAATATACGGACCTCACTTTGCAAAGTCATCAAAATTTGATGTTCTAACCTTACAGATTGAAATTCTACAAAAAAAACGTGGTCCTCACTTTGTACGTGCCATGCTCAAAATTGTATATTTTAGTTCGGCGCTTCTCCGCTTGAGGGCGCTGCTGAGGCGCGTATATTTTGTAACCGTGTTTATCTCACTCTTGCATTGTACGATGTGCCGCGCATCAAGTGAGGACCATATATTTGGCAACAGTGCATTGGTATCGTTTCAAGGATCTGTATCGACTGTTAAGACACGTCCAGAAAATAACTGAAGAAAAAGTCCATCATATACAGGGTGTCCACCGAGTGCCGCGGTCTTCTCTACCGTCTATAGTATATAAGATTCAAACGAGCCAGGATGTCACTCAGTCAGCGCTACTTCAGAAAATTATTTTTAGCTATACAGAGTGTTCACTAACTGGGAGCCATACCAAAGTTATATTTTTTTAAATGGAACACCCATTATATTTTTACATATTTCGAAAATACGCATAACGAATAGGTAACAACCTAAAAATTTAGGAAGTTTTACTTAAGAGTTTGTATGAGAGTTTGTAAGATATTGAAGTTTAAGTGTAAAAAATTGCCATAATATGAGTGCTTATATCGTTGTTATTTATTTACATTTCGTCTTGAATTTTTGTAGATATTCAATACAATATCTTTTCTACAGAAATTTCAAAACTACTTCGACCTATCAGTTATTATGTGTACAGGGTGTTGAGTTTTGCGAAAGATAATTTTTCTCAAAATTTTCAAATGGAACACCCAGTATATCTAGACTCTCGTGAAACACGTTTTCATAAGCTTTTATAAAACGCCAAATATATTTGTCTAAACTGAAGAAGTCGTGAGACAAAAATTAATAATTTTTCTTTCTTTCAATATTGACGTTATTTAGTCTTTCCGACCGGTTTTTCTGTTTTGATTTGCTGATAAAACAATGAATATGTTTAATTTTTTGTTCAAAGTACATAATCTAATTACTATTTTTCTTTATTTTGAAAATATTTACATGTCGTTATTTTAATAACATTTTTAGTGTATTTAATGTTTCCTGGCGTTTAGAATCTTTCTTTCAATCTTTGGAAAACTCTATAATCCAGGTGTCTTCTCATAGGATAATGCTGCGAATGTAATCTTGATGTCAAAAGACAGTTTTAGTTGCCTTTTCCTAGTAGGTATGTCATGTCACGTAACTCTTCATTATTAGAATGCATTTTGTTATCATAAAAAAATAGAAAACTGTAAAAGTAGTGTTATCTACTAATTGAATAATTGTTCTGTCAATTAAAAATTTATAGCAACTGTTTTCCTATTTTCTAGCAAACGGCAACGTGATTTAAAATTTTATTTTTTAAAATTATTATTATAACGTTATTTAGATATTTTCAAAGTAGAGAAAAATAGAAATTATTTTAACAGGAACATATTCAATTACTTTGAACAAAAAATAAAACATACTCATTGATATATCAGCTAATCAAAACAGAAGAACCGGACAGAAAGGCTAAATAACGTCAATATTGAAAGAAAGAAAGATTATTAATTTTGTCTTACGATTTCTTCAGTTTAGGCAAATACATTTGGCGTTTTATGAAAGCTTATTAAATCAGTGTTTCACGAGAGTCTAGATATACTGGGTGTTCCATTTGAAAATTTTGAGAAAAATTATCTTTTGCAAAACTTAACACCCTGTACACATAATAACTGATAGACCGAATCTGTTTTGAAATTTCTGTAGAAAAGATATTGTATTGAATATCTGCAAAAATTCAAGACGAAATGTAAATAAATAACAAAGATATAAGCATTCATATTATGGCAATTTTTCACACTTAATATCAACTTCAATATCTTACAAACTCTTAAGTAATACTTCCAAAATTTTTGGTTATTACCTATTCGTTATGCGTACTTTCGAAATATCTGAAAATATACTGGGTGTTCCATTTAGAAAAATATAACTTTGGTGTGGCTCTCAGTTACTGAACACTCTGTATAGCCAAAAATAATTTTATGAAGTAGAGCTGACTGAGTTACATCTTAGCTCGTTTGATTTTTTTTTAAATCTTATATACTGTTGACGGTAGAGAAGACCGCGGCACTCGGTGGACACGCTGTAGATATTTGACGTGCTTTCGAACTTTTTAAGCACAGAGCAAATCTTCGATCAGAAAAGGAGTTTTATAGTTGTAAATACTAATTCTTTCAACATTCGCTATTCATAGAAAAATAAAGTACGTATGGAAAATGTACCAAAGTAGTAGTTCAATATTTTCGAAATTTATTATAAGAATTTAATCATTTTATAAGAGGTGATCAATATCTTTTCTAATCAAGTGACCTGTGGAAATGAAATAATGTGTCTTTGATTAGTTTATCATTTCAAACGCCACTTGAATTACATATTTATATTGCATTCCTATACAAAACGATAGGAGTGCAATAAAAATAATTCAAATGGCATTTGAAATAATCAACCAAACAAAGACATTTTTATCCATAGGTTACTTGATTAGAAAAGATATTGATCACGGGTTATAAGGAGTTACATATTCATGATGGTTACAAACGAATCTATTACAACTCTGACATTTTTTAGAATATTTTCTGTCCAAATTTCTGGGGCATTTAGAACATTCGCTAGGTACGTTTTATTTCTTGATTTTTGTGCGGATGACTCTGTGATGTCGAAGCGTGTTTTGCGTTTGTTCCAGTAGTAACTAATTCTTTTCCTAGTTGCTTCAAAAATTCGCGTCGTTTGTAACCAGTTCTTGTTTTCCATTCATCGTTTAGATGAACCCATATAATATAAGTGTTCAATGTACTAATATCTACTAGTTATAAAAAACTGTCACCGGCCATCCATGGTGTACACACCTGATTTTGTTCTATTGTAATCAACAATTATTTGCGGCTTTTCTTTTCATCTTCAAGAACTTCACCACTGTCATGCATGGTGAATAGCAAAGTAACAATTTTTCCCCTTTCTGGACAGTAAGAGGCTAACATGGCTTTGTCTTAATAAACAAATCTTGTTGTTTATACTTCCCTCCCACACGTAGTCACTAATTTCTGAGGAAGTTCTGGTTTATTTTTTCGAATTGTACCTAGCAAAGTTAAAGGTTTCTTTTCCGTTTCCTTTGCAAGATCTAGGCTTGTGAAAAAATTGTCAGTGGTAACATTTCTAGCTGATGTTTTACCAGTATATATTTGGCAATTGTAAGCATATAAAGTTTTACTGTCGCATGCTGCCCAGATTTTTATTCCATATTTTCCTGGCTTGGAAGGTATGTACTGTTTGAATGGACACCGACCACGGAAAGTAAGCAGCTGCTCGTCGACGGTTAGATTTTCGTGAGGTATACATATATGCATCATGTAGTGTAGGTAGCCATAGTAAAAAAAAACTCTAGTTGGCGATAATTTATCTAAATCTCGATTTTTTTTCTTCGGATTTCGGCATTATCAAAACGCAGACATTGAGAAATTGTAGTAAACCTGTGTCTGCTTATAGTTTTGTTGAATATAGGGCGCCCATCTTCTACATTCCACTAATTTGTAATTCCTTCGTTATGATATGAGATTTGAAAACTCCTGACAATATCAACAATCCAGAAAAACGTAGAAACTCTTCGGAATCCAGAATTTTCCATAAATCTCCAATCTCCATGCTTGAGTCTACCTTCGGCATTAGTCCACTGAACGACGTGATTTACAATATTATCTAAAAGTACTGCAAATTGTGTCCACGTTTCGTTTGGCGTATCTAGTAGGCCCTCCTTCTTGATACATTACATTTCATAGTTGTCGTCGTCCCGTTCTAATGTGTTTGTGGATCTAAGTGCTAATTTTCAAGCTTATTTCTCGACCTGCAGTTTCTAAAAAATATTTTTTCTAGAACCGTGCGTAAAGTAGATACTTTAAAGGTTAATTTTAGTTTGTAAAGTGTCACTTTTTACGCACTAGTGCGTAAAGTAAAATGTAAAATGTAAAATGGATTTTGTTTAAAAATGCGTGCGTTAAGAAATAAAAAAAGATAATAGAATAGCATATTTAATAAGTGGGGTCACTGGTAACCCCAATGGTATTGCGTGTGACTTATTTATTTTTTTGTAAAACTATGTAAACTACAAAAAATTAGGCTTTTAGCTAGAGTTAGAACAGATAAAGTTAGGAAAAGTCAAATTTGGTAAAGTTTTTGAAAACTAAATTTCAATAAAAATGATTATATTCATAATCACGCATGGTAGTATGAGGGTTAAATTCCAGTATAGAAAGTATAGCAGTATTTTCTCGTTGACTAATTTGTACCTTCTCGCGTGTAATAGAAAAGGAATTTGAAACGAGAGTTCCGTTTAAATTATTAGCCAATTACGTTGCAAAATAGAGAAATTATACTCAATACTATTCATCTTTGATCTATCTTTTTCTATCATATTTAGAACCGTAAGTAGCCTATTATGCAGCATCTTTTTTAACTTTTGCACCGCTCAAATAGCCAAGAAAAAAATAAAATAGAAAGTTAGCTAGACGATCCCAGTCAAAATTTTCGGTGTTTTTGTTGCACCTTATGCACCACCATTATTAACTTTTGCACCAGTCAAATAGCTGAGAAAAATAAAATAATAGAAATAGAAACTTAACTACTCCCCAGTGAATTTTTTTTATGAAGAGGAAATAAAATAGAGACTTGGTTAACCTTCCCGTACAAGTTCTTTCAAAAGTTTTTGATTTTGTGTTGCATCCTTTATGTACCCATATGTACCACTATATTTGATTGACTTTTGCACGCTCAGACAATTGAAAAACTTAGCTAGCATCCTCTTCCCTATCGCTCAGTTATTTTAAGTTCTTTATTATATGGAAAAGGAAATAAATTTATATCAAACAAAACTTAAGTACTTGAAGTTTTTCATTTATCAAAAGTGAATAATGATAAATTTAACTATAATAAAATTAGTCTACTAAATTTAGAAAGTTTTTTGAGAAGAGAATGTTGTTAAGAAAATGATTAAATTCAAAATGAACTACAAAATAGAATACAATAATAATATATAAATATCAAAATGTAGGAAAGGTACTGCCCTGTTAAGCGAGAAAGACGTACTTCTCTGTTTCATTTTCTTGATGAGTACACATTTAAAGTATCATTAACATATTTTAGTATCATATAATTAATTTTGAGATTGAGATAAGCCAAGTTAAAAACGGTGATGATACCCAGCAGGTAATGGATGCAATAAGACGCAACAAGAAAACTGAAAATTTTTGCTGGGGTGGATTAGCTAACTTTCTATTTTTGTGTTCTCTCTGAGGGGTGCAAAAGTTTAAAAAAAGTGGTGCATAAGAGGTACAACAAGATGCACCAAAAAAAGTTCGAATATTTTCACTTGGGGGGGGGGGAGCTGACTTTCTATTAATTTTTTTCTCAACTATTTGAGCGGTGCAAATGTTAAAAAAGGTGGTGCATAAGGGGTGCAATAAGATGTGACAAAAAAAGTTCCAAAATATTCACTGGGGGGGTGCCAACTTAACTTTCTATTTAATTTTTTTTTCTCAGCTATTTAAGCAGAACAAAAATTAAAAAAGGTGGTGCATAAGGGTGCATTAGGGGTGCAGCAAGGTGCGACAAGAAAACTTCGAAAAATTTCGCTGGGAGGGGGGCTTTCTGTTTTATTTTTTTCTCAGCTATTTGAGCGGTGCAAAAGTTAAAAATGGTGGTGCATAAGGGGTGCAACAAGGTGCACTAAAGAAACTTCGAAAATTTTCACGGGGGGGGGGGGGGTTACGGTTAACTTGGTCCCTCCCAGTGAAATTTGCCTGCAATTTCTATCTTGAAGGGAAAATTTATTTTGGTGGTGCATAAGGATGCAATAATTTGGTGTAAGAAAACTTTGAAAAACGTTACGGGGGGGGGGGGACAAATTAACTGACCCTGAAAGCACCGCACTGTTTTGGTTAGCGACAACGCAACCCAAAGGTGTCATAAATTTCTTTATTGACGAGCGGCTTCCTTTGAATAGTCGAAATTGTGGAAAATCTGTGATAATCTGTATGCTACTATACTGCGCACTTGGTTTATAGGAACGCGAAAAATGGCAACGTTGCATGGACCTCACTTTAGTAGTTTCACATCTTTATACACGCATAACGGACCTCGCATTGTTAGGATTACGAAATGTATATTCGGTCCTCACTTTAATAGACAAATAGTGCAGTCCTCACTTTGTACTGATATACGCCGGAAAAAAAAGTTCGTCATCTTTCTTAATTTTGGAGTATACTCGTGCGGCCTCTATTGCCCTTGCCAAACTACGGTTACAGTAATTTACTAGCGTTTGTAGCATCATTCCTTCTAGTGGTCCTCACATTGTACGCACTACGATGAGGCCTCACTTTGATAGCTGGCCGTAAATATATATATATATATATATATACGAGAATATATACTGATTAGCATTTGACCATATTGCAGTACCATATAGAAAGTGTGGATGTATTATCGCATAGTAAGTTTGATCTTTTATTTTGTTTGGTAAATACATTCTCTTAAGGGCTGCAGTGATTGGAGCTAATTTCTTTATTATGTTATTGGTGTGCTTTTCCCAAGTAAGTTTGTTGTCTATAGTCAAACCCAGGTATTTTGCCGTATCTTTGCTTGCTATTTTCATGTTGTTTATTTTGATATTGACCGAGATGTCACTTTTGTTCTTCTGTTTGAATGCTATGTAAACTGTTTTATCTATATTTATTGTTAACCCATTTGCTAATAACCACGTTTCTAGTTGCGGTATATCTTCGTCAATTTGAGATTGTATTTCTGCTGACTCGTTACCTGTATAGGTTATGGATATGTCGTCTGCGTAAGTTATGTATTTTCCTTTGAGATTTACAGCTCTTATATTTTCTATGTACAGTATGAACAATAGGGGGCTCATGATGGAACCTTGAGGTACACCTATAATGATGTTGCGGGAATTACTTATTGTGGTGTTGACTTTTGTTCTCTGTGTTCTCCTGTTAGATAGGATTTGATTATGCTGTTTGGTATACCAATATGCCTTTCCTCTCCAGTATTTCTAGCAGTGTGTTGTGGTTTACAGTATCAAACGCCTTGCTCAAATCTATTAACAAAGAAACAACATACTTCCCTTCATTTTGGTTCTGGTATATGTGGTTGACAAATTCTAGCAAGGCTATCTGTGTGTTTGAACCTTTTTGAAAACCAAACTGTTGCTTGTCGAATTTTGATGTTTTTACCAGGAAATCGACTATTCTATTTTTCAGAAATATGTCAAATATTTTTTACATAGTGGTGAGCAGTGATATTGGTCTATAATTTCCGGGCACATCTTTATCCCCTGCCTTATGTATTGGCACAATTATAGAATGTTTTAGCTCCTGTGGGAAAGTTCCTTCTTGGAGGTGCTTGTTTATTAGTTTGGTTATTACTGGTGCTACCTGTTGTTTGATTATCTTAATAGTTTCGCAATTTACTCCGTCCTCTCCTGCTGCTGTATTTGATTTAAGGTTAGATATTATGCTAATTATTTCATGTTTATTCGTTGGCGACATATATAAGCTATTTTCATTTTTCTGCAATGTCCTGACTTGTGGTGGTGTGGTGATAGATCTATTTAATTTTTGGGCCAGTTTTTCCCCTATTTCTGCAAAGTAGTTATTTAGTTCGTTTGCAATGTCCATCTCATTTGTTTTATCTTCCCCTATATCCGTTTTTAATTTCTCAATGACGGTTTTGCTTTTAAGGCTGTTTGTGTTTTTTAGCAGCTTCATTATCATTTGCCACATTTTTCTGGGGTTATTCTTAGCACTATTTATCAAGGATTCCGCGTGTTTTTGTTAGAGATTTTTTATTTTTTCCCGTGTTTGGGTTTTCAAGTGACGAAAGAGGGCTGCCGCTTGTATGTTGATAGCATCATCCTTCATGATCTTATATGCTCTATCTCTATTTTTTATCAAAGTTAATACTTCAACATTCATCCATTCTTTATTTGATTTGTGTCTACTATATTTTATTTCTGTAGCTTCTTCTTTACATTTTAATATTAATTCCATGAGCTGCTGGAAGGTCTAAATATTTCTGTAATTTAACTGCTCTTCTATTTTATTTCGTAAAATCTCTGGACATGTCCTCACGGTTTTAATTTTTTTGTACTCGGTTTTTAGTTGACTCTGCAACTTAACTTTCAGGAAAAGCATTTTGTGATCCGTCATAGGATGATCTCTTAATTCTATCTGGAACTGGTTTGTACTACTTGGGATGTTTGTTACAACGGGATCGATCAAACTACTTGTGTCGTTTGTGGTGCGAGTGGCACCTTCCACTTCTATTTTGTTCACAATCCTGCAGGAAACTAATTCCAGGGATTGTAAGTAGTCTTGCACCAGAGTGGTATTTTCTAGTAAGTTTATATTTAAATCTCCCAGCAGAATAATGTTTTCGCAGTTCACTAGCTACTGTTCCAGAAAGTGCATACTATTGCGATAGTTTACATGTGGAGGTCTGTAGAAGGCCATGAGATTAACGACAAGGTCTTTTGTTTCTATTTGTGTGAGGAGAAAATTGCAGTCTTGTAGGCTTTTCCTGTAAATGTTTTTTACAGTTAAGGGTTCACGTACAAAAATGGCTACACCTCCCCCTCTGGCATCATTTCTAGATTCGAAGAAAGATTTGTAACCCGGGATGTTGATATACGGTTCTTCATTCGTTTCCAGGTTTCGGTACACACAATGACATCAATGTCTTTTTCATTCTTTTTTATTATTAATTCTAATTCACTTATCTTATTTCTAATGCTGCGTGCATTTATATATATTATTTCTAATGTCTCGATATGCAAAGATTTCGTTGTTCTAATCATAGTGATTTTAATTCATAGTTTATTCGCTGCTTTGCAATTTGTAACCTCCTTTGGTATGCCGGGCAGCATGAGTTGTTCACTTCATGGTCGATGGTACGTTTTGCTTGATATTTGTTTATGGCATAGATGCAGTTTGTACAATTTGGTTGCTCTGTCCTCTTACAATCTTCATACCGGTGGTTGCCTGCACAATAAGCACATACCGTCATATTTTTACACTCATTTGTTTTGTGATTGTATTGAAGACATTTAAAGCACTGCAATATGTTTAGGTCTTCCCTAGCTTTGTATGAGTCCCATCCTATATTAACATACCTATCTTTCATTTTCTTGAACGTGTCGCCCGTGGTTTCAATGTATGTGATCAATTTCTCCGTGTAGCGTTGCTTTCTGCTGTAGACAATTTTAATTTGGTCATCTTCTGTTATGAAGCTATCTAGATCTGTAAGCTGGTCTTTGAGTTCTTTCGTGTTATATTCTTTGTCTAGTCCTATCAGTACCATTCTTGGATTTTTCATTGTCGTGAGTTTTATTTCGTATTCCGCACCTATTTCCTTCTCTGCGATACATTTCAACCTATTTATTGAACCCTCGTCATCACTTCTGATTATTAAACTCCCATTTTTACCGAATTTGACTTCTTTAATAACTGCTTTAGCTTTTTGAGGACAGATTTTTTGTTGGATTTTACTTTTTATGATGCTGCTTGATTGTTCCTTCCTTGGGGTAATTATCAGTGCTGGTACTGCTGGCGTTATGTTATGGACTTCATTAGCGTACTGTTGAGTTGTTGCAGCTATTTGTGCATACGTTGGAGTAATGCTTTGGATCGCTTTCACATCTTTTATTTCCCTTACACAACTTTCGATTTGTTCTCTACATTCTTCTAATTTTGTTATTTGCTTATGTGTTACCGTCTCGATTGCAGTCAGTGGATTGCGTCAAGATTAGGTTGGTAATCGTATCCACATCCATTTTATTTACTTTAGCTGCTAGCTTCAAGTTTGTTACGGCTTCGTCACATTTTTGACAGTACCATTTTAACTCATAGTTTTTACAGCTTAGTATTTTGTAATGTTTCTCACTAACTTTTTCACATGTAATATGATACCATTTCTCACAAAACCCGTCGCACTTTACACCTTTTTCCGAATCTAACACTTCTTTTTCACAGCAGGGACAGGCAGTGCTGTCTACGTCCGCCGCCATCACTACCTTGACCTTGTAAGTACATTAAAGTAATACAAGTATTGCAAAGTACTGCAAGTACTGTAAAGAATAGATACTGGTACTTGAATTTCTCATTTTCAGTAAAATACTTAGTACTTTAAGTACTTCGGATAAGTACTGGTACTGATACTGGATTTCAAACAGAAAATTGCGGATACTGGGTACTGAGTACTGCCAGTACTTTGTTGCGGTACAACAGCTCTGGTTGCTGTATGTCATGGGCTCCAACAGCAATTGACGTCTTAGGTTGCTGATAATCTTGAGATGTCTTGTAACTCAAAGCTCTTGCCTCCTCCATTCCTAGATATAGTCATAAATTAATAACAAAGTATTGGTCCAAATCTAATTCTTTCAATATTAACCTTTAACAATATGATTGAAATGAAAATATTGTTTAGAAAACCTTTCTCTTTTTAACGGACACTGAATTAATACAGAGCTTTCGACGTTTCGGCAGCAAGGATAAGCTCCGCATTAATTCAGTCTTCGATAGAAAGAGCAAAATTTAACAATATAATTTAGTAGTATGGAGTTCCTTACCGCAGACGTTAACCGTTGGAACTGCACCATAATTCAGGTTTCGTTTATTGGTACTAAAATTTTCCTCCGTAAAATGTTGTTTACACACTCTTTTGTAATAATAAATTTCTGTGAACGACATGCCTTCCAACTATGAAGTTTTTTATAATATCTAACCACACTTGGAAACGTGCCTTCCCAGAGACAGGATGTGGAAATCGATATCGAGGTGATATTTTATCTGGACACCCTGGTACGCAACATTGCTTGTAACCCATAATGAGGAGTTTAGATTACTGAAATTATAACTACTAGAGTATTAATACTTCTACTTCAAATAAAAATTTAACACTCACTTCAGCTCTTTCTACAAATTTTCACGCTAATTGTCTCTTAATAACAGCTTTAAACAAAAATCCACTACTATACCACGTGTTCACCGAGTGTAGTTCTCTTTTCTGGTGTCTAAACCATTTAATACAGAAAAAAATTTCAAACGCTACCATCCTCTAATAAAAAAAACTCTATACGTTAAATTTATTTGCAATTACATAGTGTGATCATTTTACAAGTTGTTGAATTACATACACAATAAATCTGTCTGTATTTAATAAACATTATACATGTATTGAATATACATTATTATTATTAGTTGAAGTTTTCTAAACGCGTACAAAATACCGTTCGACAGTGCTGTTCCTGGACTATTTTCAGTTGTGCCGTTGGCTATGCTGCAAGTGTGCCACTTTAGGTAGTTACTGTGCCGAATTTAAATGAAATTTAAAATAAATAAACCAAAAATACTTCTTTATTCATTTACAAAGTAACAATGTTTATAAATAAAAATTTATTTATTTATTATAAAATTTATAAATATTTATAAATAAGTTACATTTAAATTTAATAATTTGACTAGGTAATAAATAAAATATAAAAACAATAACATGTTTAAATTTCTTCAACAGTAATTTTTTCAACGGTCCTTGCGTTATAGAAAACTAATTCTTTTGGTAGTCTCCATTCAAGAGAGCCCCCCGGTATCCTCCTTAGTTGATCTTTTATTAATAAAACGGCAGCACATGTGCTAGTGAGTAAGGAATTCCTTGTTTTAGTTTTTCTCTAGTATTGGGGTTATTTGGTTTATTTTTCTTAGGTGGAGTTGAAATTACATCTTCCTCCAACAATTCATCACAGTCTTCACTTGTATTTGTATTATTGTCATTTTGGTCATAACTGTCACCTTGTACATTCCCATCTTTTTCGTTGTGGATTTCTTCAGATGAATTAACCTCAGTTCCTTTAACAGTACAGTCAGACCCTGCTGTTTTTTGTAGCCAGCTGGATTATATACATGGTACTATTAGGTATATGTCTTCTATTATTTTATTTTTAACTT